>CANXYC011441498.1:0-10128 GCA_948193065.1 Aleurites moluccanus
AACACAGGATAGGGCCCAATAGCAAGTATACATATATAATCTCCCAATAATTTCACCATTTCCAATAATATAGTCATAAGGAGGATTAGTCCTTATGGCATAGAGCCTTACCCCTCTCTAGCTAGGGTCCAATAGTTACCAATGTGCACACGGTCGATGAATTTTACCCACTGTATCATCGTAGCAGCCCTGTTAAGTTACCATATGCAACATTCTCCAAATAGCATGAATATGCAACCAATAGATGATCAATGATGTCGAGTAACATTAATATATATTTCTAAGTACATTTGGGATAATCCAGGACTAATTTATAAAATTAACCGGTCGGGCCAATCGGCCCAAATTAGGCCCACTTTTGCCATATCGGTCAGAATTCGTTCCAGTATGGTCAAAGGTCATTTGTTATGTTTAAACATACTCAAATTAAGTTAGAATGTTAAGACATATTTAAAAACCCACCTGGAATGCAAAAGACCAAAATACCCTCGGCGGGTCTCTCGCCTAAAGGTCCACGACCTTTTCTTTCCCTTTCGAGGACTTTCTTGCACGGAACCCAGCTCTCCGATAAAACTCGATAAATTCACATAAATTCAATACATACATGAAAACCACAAAAATTTCGTTCAAATAGTCATTTTTCGTAAAAACATCAAAATAACTCTTTTGGAACTAACACCAAATCAATAAATCAAAATTTGCATTAATTAAACTTTAAACTTTGGTTTCTTCCCACACAACACAAATATAACACATCAATAGTAAACCGGGTCAATTTCGGGTTCACGTTCAAACCAAAATTTCATGCCATATCAACCAAGTTTCAAATACTCACAATTCAAGCAAGTCGAGTAACTATGCATCCTTTTAAATAAAATCTTACATTTATTACAATAAATATTCTTCTCATGTGGTCCCATGTTAATAAATATCCACATACTTTCACAAAGTTTACACAAGAATCAACCCAATGATGAATATGTATAGATAACCTTTCCATTTAAGAACATAGACATTCTCATGAAACAGATTTCTAGGTTCTGTTTCCCAAGTTTATCAAATTTTTTAGGTTAGTTATGAACTTTATCTCAACTTAGTATCTTCTAAAAAAATTTAGATTATTCTCTTATCTTTCCAACGCATTAAGAAACTTAATTTTTTAAGTTCATTTTCCAAAACTACAATAGAAACTACCTAACCCACTCTGTTCCCATTTTAAGCAGGGACCAGCTATTTGCACCTAGAATTTAATTAATTTAACTTTCGATTTTGACTTTACTATCTCATATTAAATGAAGCCCTATATATCTAGTTTTATCTCCCACAAGAATCAACCAATTTCATACACAGGAACTCAAGTTACAGGAAAAACCATACCCGAAGGTCAAATCTGCCTGCAGTCCCAGAATTTCACAATGTACCCATTCTTCTTATTCAATCCCACAATATACATACATCACTCATATTCACCCAAAGAATCCCCAACCCAACATTTTTTCCAAATTTTCAGATCACCAATATCTCAATTATCCACCACATTTCAGCAATAACAAACCAAAACAAAAAGATCAAATCATAATATACATATTCATAACAAAAATTTTGAATCCATGAACTAACAACTCTACTCCATTCTCTTCAATAGAAACCAAACCCACCATGGAAACAACCTCAAGAAAACTCAGATTTTAATCCTCAAGTAGCTCAACTAAACCATTATCTCATCCCTTAAAAGAAAAGAGAAGGAAGAAAAACAAACCTTTGAGAAGAAGCTTAGTAGAATCCTAGTTGGAGAACACTAGCTTCCACCTCTTAACCCCTTCTCACTCTAAGCTCCCCTCAAGAAAAGAACAAGTCTTTAGCACTAAAAAGGAAGAAGAAATTTCCTCTCACAACTGCTGGAAGTGGCATGCCCAAATGGAGGAGGAAGAGGAAGAATGAAAGTGAAAGGGTTTGGAAGGAAGAAGAACATGAAGTGAAAATGGGAGAAGGGAAAAATTTTGGGTTTTTATTTAATTGATTTTGTCCTTTTCTTCCCCAAAGTGGCCGGCTCCCTCTCTCTCTCCAACCTTTTTTTTTTTTTTTACCTATATAAGTTTATTTAACAAATTTTTTTTTTTAAAATATACTCTAGTTTGAGTGGGAGGTGACATCATCCTCCACTCAAATTTTGAATTTCAAATTTAATAATTCCACAAATTCTAACATGCCTTTTTAATTTAGTTCATTAACTATAATATACTAATTATAACTATAACACGTAATTAAATTAAATCGTACCGAGGAGAAAATAAATTTTTTATCGAAAAAGTCAAAGTTACTATTTTGGTCAACTTTTGACCCGAATAGTAACAAATTCACATTTAAATTCTAAAAAATTCAATTTTCATCAATTATAAATAAATTAAATCATAAAAATATCAAATTCATCAATCTCACATATTTCACGTATCACAAGAGTGCGAAATGACCAAATTACCCCTAAACCAAGAATTTCTTAATTCAGGGTTTTAATTCCAAACTAATAACATATTGAGTCATGTAAACATAATATCATGAAGCTATCAACATATGGACATCAAAATCACATTTATAAATTCAAATAACACGTTATCATGCAAAAGCATAGAAGCACCCCCTACCCCGGGCAAAGGCCTAAGCTCTACTGCTAAGGTTTCAACTGAGGTGTTACAGCCTTCAACTCAGTAAGATATAACATATAATGCAAAGATCAAGCCAAAGGAATATGGGTATGGAAGTCTCATCAGATTATGCTTACAAGAACATAAGTACTCACAATCGAATAGCACTATCAAATAATATAACAGAATTGTTATCGTCATCAGAACACATCAGTAGCTTTGCTACCTTATTGTAATGCATATCAGAACGCATTAGTAGCCTTGCTACCTTATCGTAACACATATCATAACTCATTAGTAGCCTTGCTACCTTATCTTAACACATATCAGAATGCATCAGTAGTCTTGCTACCTTATCGTAACATATATCATAGGTCATACAGCTTGGATTTCACAAAGAATAATATTATAAACATGAATTCATTCAAGTTAGCAAATAATTTTCATATGAACTTGGTTCAAGAAAGAATGATGATGCGGGCCAGCAGATAGAGGAACGGGCTTTAGGATTTTCAGAGAAGCAAGATATGGCCTTTCGCGCAGTTCACCTTTAAAAGGCCATAACTTTCAGCACCACGGGGCCCATAAGTACTTGTTTCGAAGCTCATTCAGAGATCTAGAAGAATGCTTGGGGAACTTAGCACGGCCCAGTTTTGATCCCAAATTTGGCCGTTTAAATCCCAAACGGAGCCTCTGAAGTTTTTAGCGCATTCTTTTGCTTATTTGTGTACTGTTTTATTTTATCATATTTTGGGCCGAAGCCTTCTAGCCCACTAGGGTTTTATTCTTCTTTTAGCCTATAAATAGGCGTGTTTTATTTTGTAAGAGACAGTTTGTCGAATAATAAAAAACTCTACTTTTCTTCCAGTTTTAGTTTTCCTAGAAAACACGAAGTTAATGCCTATTTCCTGGTATTTCTAAAATCAACAAGTTATAGAAGATTACTTTCCAGTATTCGTGCGCGAATCAATGGATTGTAATATTATTTCATTTTTCATTGATATTTTGTTGCGTCAAATGACCAAGTCATTTACAATATATAAAGTAATTACATGGAACAAATTATCATTCTTTTGAGAACATCTTGGGATATTCATTTAATAGGTTAACAATACAATATTTCATAACATGAGAATCATATACATGTACATTAGGCAGGATTGAACAATCAATTTTAAGGAAACAACATGCATATGCAATGTTTATACTTACCTTAAAGCAATTCCTTGCAAAATATTGTAATGCCCTATAAAAGCATAACATATTTTTATAAATAAAGTTCTCGGTATGTGGATTGAAATTATTAAAATGACTAAATATAATTTTGAAAACTTAGTTAGAGCGAAAATGAAAAACTTTTCTGAAAAATATCGGTGTCGATATCGCTGCCGCAAAAATAGCAGCCTAGTCGACGGATGAATTTTTTATTCTGACTAAAGGGTAAATGATTATATGTATGCATGTATAAATATAGTAAAAAGAAAGAGGTGAAAAATATTTAAAAACACTGATAAAGTAGGCGATGATAAAACCGTAAATAAAAGGAACTTTATGGTTATAGTGGAATTTCAACAGTCTAAATTTCAGAACGGCTCTAAAACTATTTTTATTAATAAGTATTAATAAAAATAATATATTTGAATATTCACTTTGAAATTCAAATCCCAACGAAATTTTCAGAATAAATTACCGAAGGAAAATGTGGCAAAAGCATAATTTAAGGAAAGTTTGAGGACCAATAGGAGATTTGCTAAATGTGACTTACTATATAAGCCACACTTAGCAAATTTTTGCCCATTTTTATTCTTGTTCATCTGTAGCTTCTCCCACCATTTTTCATTTGATTTTTCTTCCATTTTATTAAGGAAAATCCATGGAAACTTGATTTAAACACAATATAATCCATCATCCATCCATTTCCATTCATAGAAATCAAGAAAAATTCAAGAACAAAGCATATGGGATTTTCAGCCATTTCACAAATTTGAGGTAAAATATTATTTTGGTTGATTTTATGTTTGATTTAGGGTTAATTGATGTTAGTTAGATTGGGTAATTAGTTTAATTGCATCAATTGATGCATATAGTATTTTTGCCCAATTTTCAAACCCTAAACGTAAGTTGTAAGAGTTAATTTTATGTAATTGAGTTAGTATATGTAAATTGTATATAGAATAAGTTAATTGGAAGTTAATAGATGAATAATTGATGGTTGAATTTATCACATCCCACTTTTGGAACGTGACGGTCCTAGGGCACGGGTAGACCTAAGGTCACCGGAAACCCGTAGAACCAGCTAATAATCTAAATATCAATCATTTAATCAATCTTAACTCATTCATCAATGCTTAAATTTCATTATTTACTTGTAAATTTTTCAGAAATTTTGTCATAGTTTCCTTTGTAATTTTAACCTTATTCCCGACCCAAAATCGGGTCCTTCATAAATTACACAGCCTACACTAAAATTATTTTTCACACTCTCAATAATTTGCCATCCTTATACTCTCAACTTTACAGTTTAACAGACATACATGACACTTCTAAAATCTTTTTTTTTTTCAAAACATATGAATTTTATTTGAACATATTTTAGTATCACTGTCTTGTATCAATCATTAAACATTACACATTACAGTTTGAATGTCACTGAAGCATCAGTTATTTCGCTATTCATATATCACTATAGTACTAAATCATCTAATTAAATACAGTACCATGGAGCTCTAAGAATTGACACTCACGACCTTTAGAGAATAAAATTCTACCTTGATGTACTTGACATTCCAAGTTGGAAAAGAAACTGACTAGGAATTAGCCTTCTCTATCTCATTCCTGTAAAAATTATAAACCACAATATAGTGAGTATAACTCAGTGAGTAAAATACATACATCATACTTATAAGTTCATTTCTTCTCAATAATAAAGAAAGGCTAGCAAGATATATTTGAGAATATTGGTTTACAATAAATAGATAAAGATGATACCAATAAAGAAATATGAAATACATAGGTCATTGCTCAATGAATCAATGAGTCAATACTAATAATAAGAAGTATGATAGAAAATTTTGAGTCCACATAATCCACATAAAAAAAAGCTACATATATCAGTAGCAATCAATCAATTTAAGCATAAGGTTGATCAGACCTTATGGCCAGGACCTTACCCCTCCTAGCTAGGGCCCGCATAGAATACTCATTGTGCACAATGCCGATGTAGTAAACCCTACCCCATCGATGGGCCTTTCTGCCATAATCATATCATTATAACAATGGGATTCATATAGAATAGCCATATAACAAATAATCATATTTAAGGTTCTATATCAATAATCAAGAATCAATGGAATAGATATTCAAGTAATGAAGATAAGTAGGAAAGTTCATGTAATTCATATATATAGATATAATCAAATTTTAGCAAAGCCAATTTAGAATGAATAAAAGTCCAAAGTAGAAGGATTCAATAATTCCAATGGAATAAGACAAAATATTGATATATGTACATTACTCACCTCACTGAGCACTTCTTATTGCACTTTACTTATTCTTTTCGTTTCCAATTTCATTTCCTTGGTGCATTACTCACATGCTCATGGTACTCATCACTGTCTTTCATTCATTTTTTACTCTATATATTCAATTAATTTCCATTTAGATACTATTAAACATAGAATTACATTACTTATACTTATATTAAAGAAAATTCCTTAAATTTTCAAGTTTTAGATTTTGCCTATAAAGAACCTTTACTGGCAGTCTGTGTTCCATTACTCATATATCTCTCTATACTTATCCAATTACTTTAATTCTTATTCCTACTTAAATTAGACATATTAAGGTTTAACATATCCAAAATTCACATTAATCCAACTGCTAGACAATTTATGGTGCCAATTTAAACTTAGGCTTGTAACCTGCCCTGCTACCTTGCATTCCGTCTGAAATCTTATTCTGGCAGTCTGTATTGCTTTATCTCATAACTCAATCTATGCTTATCCAATTACTACAATTATTTTTTCTATTTAAAATAGACATATAATATTATAACATATCCAAATTTCATAATATTTGGATCACTTTACAATTATTAATGAATTTCCAAAATTAAACTACTGTCTTGAAATCTCTATCCAAATAGACTCTGATTCCATGCCCATAATTAATTTCATGATCATCTAAATACAAAACCATTTTATAGTAATTTATATAACATATAAATAAACATCTTTCATGTTTAATACTTTCTCTAATTCAGAGTTTAAGATCCTCATATCCATAGAAATCAGTAACCTATGTTCTATTTATCAGTCAATCCAAGCAGATTATACTTATGGCTGAATATCTCTTAAACCGTAAAACCAATTACAATACCCCTTTGCATGCCTCTATATAATACATAAATGAACACTTTTTATGTTGAACACTTCTTCTAATTATGTCTTTATAATTATGTATAATAAAAAAAAATTTAGCATTTTTCAAAAAACCTAATTTCAGGTCAGTCACAGTTTTTACTCAATAACTCTTTCCTCACTTAGAATTTTACAATTTCCTTTAACATTAACATATTTATCTACAACTTTCATGTTTTTTCCATCCTCAAATTCATTCATTAAAATTTTGAAATATTAGCCATAAGTTACTGCCTCAAATTAGATTTCATAAATTATATAAACTCTAGCTCATTCTTTACATTTTTAGCTTAATTACCTCAATTATTTGCTAAATCGTGCTATAGAACTCTTAAATTAAACTAAAAACTGAAGTTTATGAGGCTTTACCTTGAATTAAATACTTGGATTTTATCCTCTCTTTTCTCCATCAAATTGCTTGAATACAAGTTTTCTTCCATCTTTCTTCATCACTCTTCTTCCTTCTTCACTTCTCTTAACTTGGTTTGATTGCTATAGAACATAAAGCAATAATATTTTTTTTTTCTCTCCTATTCTTATGGTGTTTCGGCCACCTCTTTCTCAATAACTATCTATTTCATTTTCTTTATATAATCCATACATATAAGACAAAATAAATGTAGAAAATTATGTAATTCTCTAGAATTTTACTTATTTATTATATTTTCAATTAATTGATAAATTAATTAATTATTTAAAAATCTTCTCTTCACCCACCATGGCTGGCCACCTAGCCTTCCTTCTAGAATAGGTGGGTCCCACAATTTTATTTAATTGCTCCTTGGCCCAAAATTTTCCTTATTTATATTTTAACCCCAAAACTTTCTGTAATTTATTCTGTCTATTCTGTTTAGAGTCAACCTCAAGAGTGTAGAGTGAAATACCTTATTTTAGGTTGTTCTATCATTTAAAAATATTTTTGAGTCATTTCTAGATCCAAGACAGTTAATTTCCAAAATTGCCCCCAAAGTTGCCATAAATTATGATTTTGCCACTCTTTAAAATTTTAGTGTTCCCAAAAGTTTTTCAGTTCTTTCTTTTTACCATAATTTCATATAAAATTAACTAACTTAATCCCCCCAAGTCTGGGTTAGAAATTCTTAAATTAGTTGGACTGCTATTGTAATATCTGCCATTTTTGTAGTATTTTATTAAATTGTATGTTTGAAGAATTAATTAATTCAATATAAGAATGTTTGAGAAATTTCAGAATTTCTGGTTGCAGGAAATTATGAGGTTGATTGCATGTTCTTAGAGAAATAATTTGGTAAAGTATAAAACATAAAAGTTGTGAGTTTATGTCTTAAATAAAATTCTGTAAAATGGTTTGGCATAATTCTATGTGTGTGATGAGTTATGTCCCTTTGAGTAGGACTGGTCTGGTTGAGTATTCTGCAGGAAGTTTGTGTCTATTTGAAATTACTGGGAATGACTGAGACAGATTTAGCCAAAGGTGTAAACATGAAAAATATTCCTTTATGTGTTTTGATGTTGGCTGTAAAATTTCAGGATTTTTGAATAAGTATATCTCAGTGGAGAGTAGATTTTCTCAGGTCTATTCGGTTGGATTTTGGGGCAGTAAGTCTGAGTGACTTTTAGAGAGTCACCATGATCTGTGTGTTGGTCTTAGTGATTTAAATTTTGGATATTTTATGCCCATCCATGTTTATTTTAAGTGGCAAAAAGAATTAGTAAGTTTGGATATTTGTAACTCATTTGCGAGCTGGTTAAGAGTAAATTGTCCAGGAAAGGTTTCAACTGAGCAAAGTCTTGGTATGGTGAGCCAGCAAAATGCGAAGTGGCATTTTGCGAGCTGGCAATGCGAAGTGGCGAAGTGGCAAAGTGGTGAGGTGAGATTGCCGAAGTGGCAATTGGCAAAGAAGCATATGTGAGGTAGCATGTGCGAAGAGGATTTGGCGAAGAGGAAAGGCGAAGAAGAAAGGCGAAGAGGATTTGACGAAAAGGAAAGGTAAGAGGATTTGGCGAAGAGGAAAGGCGAGGAGGCATTATGCGAAGAGGCATTATGCGAAGAGGGAATGTGTGAAGTGGCAGTTCACGAAGAAGAGTTTGGCAAAGAGGTAGATAGGCGAAGTGAGTTGGCGAAGAGACGAAGAAGCGAAGAGGCTAAGAAGCATTGCTGAGGTGGCATATGCGATGAAGAGTTCGCGAAGAGAGTCTGGCGAGGCAGCATATGCGAGGTGACATATGTGAGCTGGATTAGCGAAGTGGTATTGCCGGATCAGTTTGGCGAGCTAGGAAGTGTGAGCTGGGAAATGTGAGGCGGATTGGCGAGCTGGCAAGCGTGTTTTTTGGGGCAGTGGTCTGTTTAACCCCAGCAATCCAGTAGCGTTTTCACGATTTTTCCTTCCTTCTTTCTTCTTTAAATTCAGTCTTTTCTCATATTAGTCTCATTTTATTTTCTAAGGCATTAATACTCAAATTAATGCATTAGAACTCCAGATTAGCATATTTTAAGGAAGAAATTATCAGATTTAAGCAAGATATTTCAGTGGAGCAGTTTTTGGAGAAATAAGGTAAATTTCTTCAAATTTCATTTTTTTTTTCTTTAGATTTGTTTAATCTGAAAGTTAGAATAATTTATTATGAGTGTAAGGAATTTATTGCAAACATTTTAAGGTTATACGTTGTAATTAATAATGGAGGAATCAGGATTTATGAACTATCATGAATAGTAACATGAACAGTAAATCTGAATTAAATGCAGATTTTTCTTTAAGAGATAATTAAATTGATGTTAGAAATTAAGAATAGAACCTATAAGATAATTAAATATTTAGAGATCATATGGAATATTATTGACCTAGAGAAAACCTAATTTTGAATATTTAGGGAAATTTTCTTAGGAAGAGAAAATCAAGGTAATTGAGGAGCTTGGAGTTGAGCAAATTACTGAAAGGAAATCAAGAATAAATCTGTATTGAGGTAAGTATGAACATTGCATTTGCCATTGTTTCTTTGAAATGTCATGACCGAGCATTCTCATTGATCACCCATAAAGATTCCTATATACATGATATTGTTAAATGCACTTATTATTTGAAATCCCT
>CANXYC011441642.1:0-68988 GCA_948193065.1 Aleurites moluccanus
TATATATATATATAAAGATAAATTAAATTTTTAATAAAATTCAAACTTTTGATTTTTCAATTCTACAAATAATTCTATTATCATTAAAATAAAAATTGATTAGTTTTTTTATATTTAGTAATATATATATATAATATTAATTTATTATATACCTTGATATTTTATAAGCTTATAAATTGAAAAAAAATATTTTTATATATTTTAAGTATTAATTATTTTATTCATTAATATTGTGATGAGAATAAAAAAAAAAAGGAAAATTATTTTTATATAATATTTTATTTGGTAAATAATTAAATTGTTTTAGCCTAAAAATAATGATTTAAGAAATTAACCAATGTGTTTAATATGATAGTATATGATATTGAAAAAGAAAAAGAAAAAAACAAAAAATTGCTAGTCCTAGACTTTTCAAATAATACTCTTTTTGATCCAAAGGGGCATAATCATCTCCTTGTCCAAAACATTTCGAAAGCGACTGCAAAGTTTAGCTTAGCGGACCCTAAAATTTAGCTAGAGAAAGTCCAATCAAAATTTATCCCCATTTCTTTGATCTAAACATGGTAGCAATCAACTCTCCACCATGGCTTTCTTCTGCCATCTCCTTCTCAATCATCTTTATCATTCTTGTAAGTTTACTTCAATCATCATCGTCCTTTTCTTCAACTAACAAAGACCCATTACTAATTGCTTCACATCGGACCCTATTGGCTAATCAGAGAAACGCCCAGCAGCAGCAGATTCCCAATTGCAGTGAGATGGTGTCGAGATCTCAGTGCTTCCAGAACCCCAAATGCCGGTGGTGCAAGAGTAAGGCTATTGATGACATGTGCTTTAGTAAGGTCGAGGCTTGGAGATTGCCTCAACAGGTCTTTGTCTGCGATTGAGATTGATTTCTTACCATTTATCTTCTCTCTCCTCGTCTCTCTCTCTATATATTTAATGGGTTTTGCGGGAGTAGTTGTAGAAGAAATTTTTTATGTAATTTAGGGACGTATATGAAATAGGAGAGTTTTACTTGCTGTTCTTGTTGGTCAGTGAAATGGGTTTCTCTGTATTTTCTTAATCTTACTTGGATTAGAAAGATTAGTTAGTCCCTTGATGAAATTCTTGTTTATTGACATGAAAATGAGTTTCTTTTTAATATTTTGATCTGATTGCAACTACTATCTCTTTGTTTATTAAATTTTAAGTTTATTATGTGTACAGAGAGAAATAAGTTAGGGATTGGATCTAAGAATCATTGTGGTGCTATTCTGTTCTTTGCACACATGTTTTAGTAGTTCAATATGTAAATCGACTGAATTGTAAGCTCCTTTTTAAAGCTAAGTAGCCATCTGTTTCTTGAGTAAGCCAATGATGGGAATGAGTGCAGCAGTGCCTTTTGATCGGCATTCTTATTTTCCTTGTATATGTTGATGTGATATATTGGTACTAGGCTGAGATAGTGAGATTCTGTGTTTTTACTTATATCTTCAGCTTTATGTAACTTGTCACTGCTGTAAATATAGCTTTATCTTAGAAAACCAGGCATGGTCTTAGTGCCACTGCTGTAGTTTCAAATGGAAGTTGATGTTAAACTCTAAAATTTAGCAGCATAGTCTTGCAAGTCTCGATTTTTGGGTTCCAAAATTTAGGTACTAACTGTTTGAAGTTTCTTTAAGTTAGATTAATAGTATTTTATGATATTACTTTGTGTACATGGATTTAAGCTAACTTTTTGGCAGAAATGTATGCATATTGAGGTATTGATATCATTGGTGCATAGGGAAATTTGCTGCATGTTATTATTGAATTTGACTTCTTGGATTCCATTTGTAGTTTGGTTTTTGTCAAATATTCATTGATTCATCTGCTTGTTGTTGTCTGATTTATAAAATAAAAGCTTGCGTTGTGAAGGTGTTGTTTCTCGTGCCTGTCTATTTAGGAGTGAAGAATGAGGAATACCGAGTGTTAGAGAGCTGGTGTGATGGAAAAGAAAGATATCTATGTTTATGCTTGTGAACTCTTTTCTGGAGTTAGGAATTTCAAATTTTGTAGGTTTTTAATGGGTAAGTTCTCTATACACAGCACCTAATTTGTAGGTTTCCACCCATCATCATTTCAGCCCACATTTCAGGATAATCCAGGGATAGTGATATTGCTGTCGTTTTTACACTGCCAGATCAAAAACTTCAGAAAACCAAAACCAGAAATTGGAAATTGATCCTGGACGACCTTTTAAATTAAAATTTGTTCTAAGATCCTTTTAATGGTCAATATGATTTACGAATTAACGACATTCATCCTTTCTGAAAAATTGTAGGGGAATTTACTTTCATGTGTTATTCGGCAAGTATTTTGCAGATTGGCGATGAGTTGGTTGTGTGTCATTTTCCTTCTTCCCTTGTATGATGGAGTTCGTGTTGCTAGACCAATACTTATAAATTCCCTTTCACCGAGTCGTGCCCCTTTTGAATCTTTTGTTTCTCTACCAAAAGTTTTGCTTCCTTCTCAATCTAAATAGCAAATTCTGGAAGTTCTGTAAAAACATTTTCTAGAGAGGGGAAAAAAAATGGTAAACTAACATTAATGGCTTTTGAAAGGATCAAAATCCTTGGAATCATTTCGGCATCTGATGACATTGTGCAAAATTAGCAGCAAAAAAATGGAGAAGAGGAAACTGAATGCAGACAGAGCCATATCTTCACTGCACAATTGACGAACTTGGGGATTAAGGACTAAATGACTAATGTCTCAGACAATTGCAGATCTGATTATTTCTCTAGGAAATTATGAGAACCAAAGGCACCGAAACCAAGAATGTGAAACATTATTACCGTAAGCCAAATGATCATTCTGAAATAAAATTGCCCAACGGGCAGATTATGAACTTCTTGATGCAGCAGAAATGTTAATCTTATACTTAACCTAAAAAATGGATCAATGTTTGAAACAAAAGTAAACTAATTGCTGTTACTATTATTCGGGTTTCTTCATTAACAATTTTTCGTTCAATACAGTCATTTCGTGATAAGAAACCTAAAAATAAATAAATAAAAAGAAACAGAAAAACTAGAGTTGTAGATTCTTCATTTAGTCCCCTTCACATACTGCTTCACAGCATCTCTTATATCCTCAAAACAATCACACCCATCAAAAAACTTGACCAACTTCCCCAATTCTCCATCACCAAGATCATCAATAAAAGGCCTTATCGGAATTGCATTTTCCGGCTGGAAAGCATAGCAATTATGATTATCATCAACAATCACTACTCTGTTCAAGTCTCTTCCCATATCAGACAAGTCCTTAACAAACTTCCCATCAACTTCCTTGCAAGAATCCCTATATAACCTGTGTGAAATTAGCCCCTTCACATCCAACTTATCAAGAACCAGAGACGCATATTGCTTTAATCCGGCAGTGAACACCACCAACTCGTACTTTGCAGCCAGAGCTTCCAAGAAAGCATCAACTCCAGGTCTTTTCAAGACATAAAAATTCATCAATTCACCGTCAATATTTGGCCTCACTATGAAGTCAAAAACTTGCGGCGGTGGGTCTGCTTTGGAATGCACCAATGTCTCATCAAGATCAAGAAAGACAGTCCTTTTAGTAGGTGAAATCAAGGGTGGTAACCGTTCATTAAAGAAAAGAACTCTGCAAATGTTCTCTCTTTCAGGCCCCTGTTCTTGTTGGTTCTCTTGATTTTGGTTTCTAAATCTCTTCTTCAAGATTTTGTAGCCTTTGTACCGGCTATTTGGGGTGCTAATGCGGGCTAACTTCGAAAAGATCTTGGCAAGGCGACGCTTACATGAGAAAATAGTTTTATTGATGGATGTGAGAATGGTAGATGAGGCAGCAACGGCCTCAGTTTTCACCGGAGATCTCTTCCTCTGGCGGCGGAAGATGTTCCGGCGATTTTTAATGGACTTTGTTGGAGTTTTCTTGTGGGTTTTAGACACCATTTCTAGTGTTCTCCAGAAAACAGAAGAGAGAGAGAGAGAGAGAAACAGAGAGAGTTTGTGTGTGGCAAACGGGCGGAAGGTGGATTTTAAAATTTGGTTCGGTGTAACGGTAATGTGTTGGTTCGGAGCCGAAGCAAACAGAGCAGTTCAAAGGGATGATTATGGTTTTCCGTCGGTTGGTTAGTGTAAAATTAGACTATTTGTTTTTTACTTGTTACCCTTCAAATTCCACAGAAAAGGTAAATTTTGGAGAAGCCAGAGCAATAACAGCAGTTAAAAAGTTGATTAAGATTTTTACTGGAGGGGGAAAGGGTAGTTTTACTTTGGTTGGTTTTGGGTAAAATTAGAAGGCTGGTCAATTAGCAGGACCACACCTACAGGGTTGTCATTTTTTTTAAATTATAGGCCCTTTTTATTTTTATTATTGTTAAAGGACTCTGTTTTAATTTTAATTTTAAATTGTTACAAGTTCATATTAATAACATCTAATTCCAATAATTTGGTATCAAAACACTCAAAATAAAATCACATATAATATTATCAAAAGTTTCATTGAAGTAATAAAGTTCTCAAAACTAAGATAATTAAATAACTAACAAGTCATTTTTTAGAGTTTTCCCAGGAGATTTCAGTGTTATTGACCTTTTAAAAGTATTGGTGCTACCTAGATACTAGCCATTTTATGAGAATTTTTTACTTTTTTTTCTTCTAATTTTTAAATTTTTTTAACAATTTTTCCAATAAATATTATTAGCAGTTGTTTGAAATAAAATATAGTTATTAATTTTTTTTTTAAATAAATTAATATAAAAATGAGTTAGATGATAAAAAAAAATAATTTTAATAGAGTTGTATTTCGTTACAATCACTATTATATATCATAATTTATATTTTTTATCTATTTAACTTATTTTTAAATTTATTTATTTAATATTATCTGAATTTTTATTTTTTAATCAATATTTTTAAGGCATTTCTTAGAAAAAAAATATTTTTTTTTTAATATTCATTGCATTGTTAAAGTTGATTTTTTATTTTTTTTTTTCTTATCCATCTTCCGTTGCCTGGAAGCTGAAGAAGGGTGTAATCTCAGATAAACTGAGCCTTGGACCAAATGTATTATAGTTTAATAATAAGAGGCCCAAAAGTAAAAGAAATAGCATTTGCTACTTGCTATATGCACAATTTCGTTCAACGGTTGAAGCATATGATATTATTTAACCATGCTAGCTATGGTGGCTTGGAATCACACTTGTAAATTGTAATCAAATTATCAAAGATGACTTTAGTGTTTGTGAGGACCTTAGTTGACTACATCAACTAAGATGACCTTAGTTGATGACCTTAGTTGACTACATCAACTCCACAAAAAATCAATGCTGCACTAGATAACTAAAGTACTAGTATGCCTTTCAAGTAATTTTTTTTTTCCACAAGTAAAAAAGAAGGGTGACAGGAGCTTTTGCTTTGCTTTCCACTCAATAAAAGAAAAGCATTATAACAATTCTCCATAAGCATGGGAGGTAGACCTTTGTGGAGAGTATACGTTTTCAATTTTCACTCACTTACCATATATTTTTCAACAAGGAACTATATAGCAATGAGCTAGTGCGAAACCAAGGTGGATATAAAGATTCCATGAAGAAAATAATGGGGAAAAATAGTCCAAAGGTTCCTGTTTTGCATATAAAATTAATACTGTTTGGGAGGGCATGGCCTTTGCATACGCATTGATCATGGTTAACAGTGGGAGTTTAGAATTTGCATGCGCATTGAACTAAGTTTTGTTGGTTGGTTTTAGTTTGATTTCTCTAATCTCTAAGCACTAACCCAATTTCAATGCTCTCTACCTTCTTTTGTGTTGAACATTATTAATGTACTTCGGTTGACAATAGTTTTCCTCTATTTTTAGGTGTTCGTTTCTTTGGAAAAAATTGGCAACTGCCAATTAATAAACTAGAAAGAAACAGTCTAAATAGGGTGACTTTGCCTCGTGAAAAATACAAAAAATATTTAAGGAAATTAGTCTCTTCTTAATTGCCCCTCATTTTCTCATTAATCCAATGGACATAATATATATTTGTAAAACATCGATTTCATACTCTAAAGTGAAATTAATTAATTAAAGAAAGAATAACAGAAATTAAGAAACATTTTCTTCTCATTATGCTTAATACCGAACCGATGAAAGGTTGACAAAATCTAAATGACAATTTAAATAAAATATGTTTAGTCCCCCTAAACATATTTAATTAACATAAAGCATATATCCTTTGTCATTTAGATTCTGTCAACCATAGCAACAACCGTTGAAATTGCTCAAAGAAATCAATACAAAATTAAATATTTTTTTTTCTTTGCTAGAATGATATCAATCTTTTCAACATTCTCCATCTTCAAGTGGATTATTGTTTGTTTCTGTCATATAATGCTTAGACCTAAAGGTACATAATCACATTATTCGATTAAATTAATACAAAAACAACTATATGTATAGATTCACAACTGATAATTTTTCATTATCATATTTTAAGAAGTTATTTTGTAAATTAGGCATAATTAAATTAAATAAAAAGTTATTAATAAATGAATTTTAGTGAGAGAAAAATGTAAAATTGAATCTATTACTTTAGATAATAATTGTAATTTCATATAATTTTTTGAAAAATACTAAAAGTTTTCCTATCCTAAGTGAGAAGGGGAATACCTCCAGGAGTATTTATGATTCTGTTAGTTTTGTCCTCTCTGATGATTGTTTAAACTTGATTCTTAGTGGCTCTCTTTGTTTGGGACATGGACATTTTGGCCTATAGAAATGCATCAGGGTGTACTGGAAGAGAGAGGTTTTTTTTTTTTTTGTTCCTTTGTGTACGTGTTTTTCTTGGTAAATTAATCAAACAAGTAATTATAAAAAATAAAAAAAATTATCATACCATATCCTTCTGACAACATCATGCATCTTTACTTGGGTTTTCTCTTGATCACAAGTTTCTAATAGGCATGCTACTTTTAAAGGGAAGGCTGGATTGCTACAATTGCATGGCCACTTACATGAAAAGCAGCCAGCTTACTTGACTCTTCAGATAATACAGCTGATTTCTGCTCAATCTCCATTATATGATCTTATCCTTTGCATACTCCAGACGTGACATGGTCGCTTCTTTAGTAACATCAATTGCTGCTTTGAGTGCAGCAGAATTTACCAAATTCGCAAGCCTAGCCCCATTCAACCCAGGTGTTTCTTTGGCAATGATTGTCAGATCAACATCACCTCCCTTAGGTACCTGTAAAGTGTCATCAGGGAGCTAATACAGGTATCGAGCACAAAGTTCTCAACTAGCAAAGCATACTCCAATAGTATAAAATTCTGACTCAATCCCTTGGTTCTACATTAACCTAGGCCTGTAGAAAGAGAATGATATACAGCCCTTCTTTGCATTAAACTACATGCTCTAAAAATTGAGATCAGGTAGAGCACAAAATTCTTCTACATATTTGAGGGTAAAATAGATTAATATGCACATAATAGTTAATTCATATTATGTCGCATGAATATGTAGTATGGACAGCATATGAGCATATATACATGGGAGCAGACCATATAGGATAGAGAAAAATTTGCCCACATTGTGAAAGCTTGCCCAGAAGGTAAGGTTTACCAAAGCCATTCATATGGTAATGTCACCCCATCTCAATGGCTATTCCAAAAGTTTATCTGAATTCATATAGTACCTGTGAGATGTGAACTTCCAAGATCTTATTCGTCCTTCAACATCGGGAGTTGGAACAACAACATGGTGGTCAAACCTTCTAGGCCTCACCAGTGTTTTGTCCAATTACTCTGGATAATTGGTTGCAGCAATCACAACTACGCCTTCATTTTGATTGAAGCCATCCAGTTCAACCAGCAGCTGGTTCAATGTCATTTTCATGGTATGCCATTCTTTTGCTTTCCAATTCCACCAGTAGCATCTAATTCGTCAATGAAGATAATACAAGGAGACTGCTTCTTTACATATGAAAAGAGATTCCTGATACTCCTTCCCCCAGGAAGTCACTATCTCTAGACGAAAAGAAGGGCACGGCAGCTTCTGCTGATATAGCTAGTGCTAGCATGGTTTTACTTGTGCCTGGTGGCCCATTGAGGAGAACACATTTAGGGAGCTTGCCTCCTAGATAAGTAAATAGCTGAAATAGCCAAAACCTTTTTCTTTAGAAATAAAAACAATTGAGTTCATTTTATGAAAATCAAATGCACTTGATATTTGGTATCAATTTTTTGAGCCTGATATGTAAAGCCAAAGGAATCTAGATTCTGAAAGTTTGAAATAGTAACTGCTCAGTTGACCGTATAACAGAAATGTAACTACAAATAAAAAGGCCTAAAGATTTTGGAACTGATCACTCTAAGCTACTATATTATATTTATACCTCAGGATCTCGAAGATAATGAACAATTTCTTCCAGCTCAGCTTTGGCCTCATCAACACCTTTAATGTCATTAAATGTTACATTCGATCCCATGCATGGTTGCCCACCTTGTTCATGAAGTTCTGGAAAAAGAACACCAAGAGAAAATAGCTCAAAGTTTGCTATGTGCGTCACAATCACAACTTAAAGCAGCTAGGCAACTTAAGGGATTACAGTGACTACCTTCCTCTTGTCCCCCATTCTCAAAGACTGTTATAAAAAGTGAAGCACAGAGCAGCAACACCACAAAAACCTTCGTTGTTAGATCAATGAACTTATCTACGAAATCCTTATTTCTCATTATGACATGAATAGAAGAAGCAACTGTCCCTAAGAAAACATCTTGTGTCTGAAGTCTAACTGAGTGACTACCTATGGTTGCTTGTGTTTGAAGTCCAATTGAGTGAATACCCATGCGTGCTTTTCTCTGAAGTCCAATTGAATGATTACCAATGCTTTCTTTTTGCCTCTGTTCGTTAGCTTCTCCCTTAGATCCTGAAAGAAGCCCACATTTAGGATAATTTTTTTTAATGAACCAGGATAATTTTTCACTGGCACCAATAAGCATAAACCAAGATCCAGCACCTCTAAAATAAAAAAGAACTTTTCTAAGCTTATCTTCAAACGCAGTTACAAGCCTCCCACTATGCAATGAGGAAGATAACAACCAAACCATCTCCAAGATAAATCAAGCATGTTTGCCAGAATATTATGAGTACGTAACCTTCAAACTAGCTAAATGAATCTGAGAACGCCTGACAAATTCATCATATCAATACTTTTAACTTTTTAATGTATCATTTTCAAGTACCTTATCAACTGTAAACAGATTCAGCAATTACTGGTGGTTTAGGACATAGTGCATAATAAGTTTTTCTGCTAAAATGTCACGCTCATCAAAGCACAATGTTTGCAGTTTATTTAAATTCTACCAAATGTTCATTCAAATTTACGGAAAAGATCATTCTAGGTATTCTCCACTTCTAAACTATTCTACATTTTCTCAGGTAGTTATCTAAAATCTTGATAAAGTTTAATGCATCTTGAGTCCAGTCAACAGTGCCCTTTAAGAACTTGTCAAAGAATAAATATACAATAAGCATTAGGAATCACACATGATAAGCCAAGTTTCTTATTGCCGGATGATGCACAGAAAAAAAAATAAAAAAATAAAAAAAAAGAAGAAGAGATTTTCATGTTCTGATTCAACACCCTGGACATGGTAAAACGCTTGGAAAGTTGGTTCTGCCACATATCCATTTGAAACATGTGACTAAACATCATCAATATAGCAGCAACTGCAAAAGAAAAACAAACCTCCTTCATTGGTACCAGGAAAAGAAAGGAAGCTGCAACCAATCATTTTCTGACAATGTAATTCTCATTTGAGTAATTGCAGGACTAAAAATAAAATTGAGAATCAGAAATTGCAAAGACAAATCAATATTAACAGCTAGATTGTGCACCATACGCAGATAAAAAATCATAGATTTCATTTGAACGGACAAGAGTTAGTGCACTGGCTGAATATTGTTGTGAAATTTATGGTATAAAGATTATCGGTTAATAATTGAATACTTGAAACTATGCCATAATGCTCAAAAGAAGAAAGAAATAAAAGAACCAATTTCTTATTAAATTATGTTTAATATTTTAAAATTATTTTTTTTAAATTAAAATTTTCTTATATTATGATAAGTCATATTAACCTAATCTTTATCTTAAATATAAATTTAAAGGTTAATTTTTTTTACATAATAATTATTCATTTAAATTTTATTTTTAATTTCAACTGTTGATTTTACATTAAATGGTAGAGATTAAACTAACATGACCTATCATATTCATTTGAATATGAGAATATTTTAATATATATTTTTATACCTAGACAAGTATATTTTTTATTATTAATTTAAAATTATATTATTTTATTCAAGAATAAGATTATATTAAAATATTTAAATGATACTTATTTTTGCTTTCTTTTTTTTAACCTAATCGAACAAAATATATTCATTATACCATTGTAATATTTAATTAATTTTTCCCTAAAAAAATATTTAATCAATTTATTTTCAATTTTTCCTCCCTTTCCTTACCAAAAATAAAACATCTCCGATACTCGGTAAAATAAATAAAAAATAAAAAAAAAAACAGCATTAGTCAAATTTGAAGAAAATTCCTAAGGCCCAGTTGTTTTCCCAAAAATATAAATTATTGGCTGTAATTATTTTATGAAAATATTTTTCTAGGAGATATTTTTTTTATTTAAAATTCAAACTTCAACTTTAAATAAATTATTTTTTTTATTTTATTTTTTCAATATTTATCATAAAAAATTATTAAATAAAATAAAAATATATTCTTTTTATACAAATATATTATTTTATGATATATGTTTTAAAAAATTCAAAACATGGCTAATTTTTTTAACAATGAAAATCCAAGTTCTTTTTTAAAATAACCTCTTCATGCAATGGAGAAAAAATATAATACACCATAACCAATTGAAAGAAATGTGCATAAAGTGAGAATTAGAGAAGAAAAATATTTATTTTCAGATAGCTCAAGTTAAATAATTTGAGCTTCAATAAGAATCAAACCACATTACCAGAAAAGATGGATGGATACCGAACATAAATATACAAACTTCAGTGAAACATACTCAAGAACAAACCACAACGCTGTGCTAAAGGAAAAAAAAAAATTAGATTAGAAAACTAAAGACAAAGGTTGGCTATAGAACATTCAGGAAACTTTCACATTAAGTAAATACTGACATACATCAACAAAAATAAAAACAGAGTTCTCCTAACTATGCTTATCACATTCTCTCCAAACCAAAGAGGGCAAAGGGAAAGAAGAGAACTCCAAACAAATCGTTCATAATTAACTTAATGAAAATAAACAAATAAAAAATAAATAACCACCCAAAACTTTAAACCCCATCCCTTTCTGTTCTCCTCCAAACATCACCAATTCAGCTACTTCAAATAAATTGCAACGATCAAACTCTACTGTTGCTTGCACTCTGGAGGCCGCTCGCCCTGTTGAGCATCCCCAGCTTGTGTTCTTCCACTTTTCTGTTTCAAGTAGCAATGCATGCAAAGGATAAGTTTTTAAATTTCATTCAATAAGAGCAAGTTAAGTAGTATGATATGAGAGAGTAAGAGAACAGGAAGAATGATGAGAGAGAGAGAGAGAGAGAGAACAATGATCATAAAGGATTAAGTTTCAAAAATGAGAACCAGAACCAGAGATGATACCTTGTTTCCAGCAGATGACTGCATCCAGTCAGACAAAAACAATGATTAGCATCATGTCAAATTATTAAAAAAAAAATAAAACAAATGGATATAAAATATGATCAAACCAAATTTCTACTGTATTAGACCTTTTTGGGCTTGCTTTCATCTTCATCATCCTCATCCTCATCCTCATCATCCTCATCAAGTTCATCATCATCCTCATCTTCATCATCATCATCATCATCATCATCTATCCCAAATTCATCTCCCTGAACAGCCTCACCCGTAAACCATGACACAGCATGAGGGATAATCTTGTCTCGAATAGTTGAGCTGAATAGAAAATTTTAAGAGGAAAATAAGAGATTGGATTCAAACAAGTTAAACAGGGGCAAAAGGGAAAAGTATGTAAGTGGGGAGCAGAATTTGGATTTAGAAAACCATAATGACTATCAATGGACTCAAAGTGTTACAATGATTAGCACTCGCTTAAGAAATATAGCCATGCCTAATGGAATATTATAAAGAACTCACCCAATGTCATAATCTTGTTCCATTTGATTCTGAAGCTCCTCGGCCTGGACAAGAAGATGGGGAAAAGAATTAAAAAACCAGAAATAAACAATAAAGCTATCATCTCGTTTCTATAATGTAATGATAGTCATACAGTATCTTCATCAATCTCTTCATCATCCTCAGGGACTTGAGGTGGATTAAAGAAATTGAAAAAACTTGCACACTCCTCAGTTTTCGTGATTGGCTTGGCATTCTTCGATCCTTTTTTAGGCTTCTTCTTAAGAAGTTTCTGTGTTAAGCATTTTCCTGGATACCATTCAATCTCCGTCCTACAAAGAGCCAGGTACCAATCAGATATCAGCTATGAGGTGAAGTACAACCGAGTTTTCTTGATAACCTAATTGCAGAAAGCTAAAAGAGAGTGTCTGCAATAACAAAAATATAAAAAGAATTTACCCTATTGCTTTCTCAAGAATGGGCTCATCTTCATCAATCATATGATATGTCTTTGTCAAAACAGTGTTCTTAAAATAAGGGTTGGTATCAAAGAAGAACTCAAGCTTAAATCCCTTGGGATCATCTATCCTGCACCACTTAATGTCTTTAAGGTACTTAAGAGCCCCTTCATCGCGCTCCGTAATCTAATTCAAAACAGAGGGGAAAATTATAATCCATGATATAAAAACAATTCAATCTCATATATTGACTTCAGTAACAGACCTCCTCAGCTAATACTTCATTAGTCTTCATTGCAATGAGCCAGAAATCGGGCACACCTTTTTCTGCATCAAACATGTTTAATATCAAGATAAGCATAATTGCCAAGGAGAAAAACAAAGTTATCCATGGAGGAGAATGACCAGAATGTACCTTCAGCAGATTTATCCCCCTCTTGCTCCATTGCTGCTTCATTTGTAGCCCCATCAACTTCAGTAACCCCATTCACAATATCATATCTCTGCAAGTGATAATTTAAATAATATTATTGTGGCACAAAAACAAAATTAACTGGTAACTAAGACAAGCTACTAGCATCTAAGTGCAAGGCACTAGCCAAAGGGATCACCATGCTTAGGGAAAGCAAGTCATGTGAAATCGAGTTATACATAACTTAAAAATCCTAGCATCCAGTTCAGGTGCAAGTATTGTCAAGGCGCAATAATTAGAATCATACCTTGGAGTAAAGTGGTTGGTACAATTTTTGATATTTGGCTTCAAGTGCTGCTCTCTCCTCAAAGAATTTTGCCTCTAATTCATCATGTTGGCTCTGCACATCAAGAAATCCTTGTATATTTGAAGAATCTTTCCTCATCACGAGTCCATGCAGGAATATGAGTGAATGAGAGCAGATTTGAACAAGTCAAAAGAAAAGAGCAGGGAAGACATGCAAAGTGCCAAAAAGAAAAATAAAATGACCAGAACTAAAATGAACTTTCCTGAACTTTGCAAAATAAGCAGCACAAATTATAATTCAAATATTTCTATACAATTACATAGAATAAACCTATACCGGTATTCACCATATTTCTATGTCTGTAGGAGCAAGCATGACGTTGAAAAACTCATCTGAATTCAATAATCCAGCCACCACAACTGGATGCTGGATAAAGAGAACTTATAATCTGAAGTTTCGTAGACAGTTTTGCTTCAATACTCAACCTTTTCAAATCTAAGGCATGTTTTCGAGAAGCCATAGTGGAAACACACAAGCTAGGATAAACAGATGGGGAATTTCCACAAAGTTAGAATCGCACATCAAAAACCAGGGTTTTGAGGCCATTGGACCATACTTTCTACACTCGGTGCTTTTAGGGTCGTAATCAGTGTGACTAACGAAGAAACATGTGTTGCAGTTGGCTGGTGATTCACCGTACCAGCCAAGCCATAGGTTGGTGATTTACCCTATCAGCCGAGCAATGTGTTGGTGATCCACGGTATCAGCTGAGCAATGGATTGGTGATCCACAGTATTAGCCGAGCAATGGGTTGGTGATCCACAGTATCAGCTGAGCCACGGTGTCACAGTAATGATTCAGTTGCAACATGATTTATTATTTTGGTTCAATTCATTTGGGTACACTTTGTTGTTGATCAAATGGACCACATAATGTCAAGTGGTCAACAATATCATACAGTATAAAAAACATTTATTCTTTCCATCTCATTGTCATAATATGATGGAAAATATCTAAATAGATATGATGTGCACAACATGAGAGAAAAACTGTCACATACATTGGGCTAAAAAATGTAGCAAATCTAAGGCCAACATAGACAAAAATATATATCTATATATTATAAAACATAAAAATCAAGAGACATGCCTGGATCTCCTTAAGAACCTCAACGCGCTTTCTCACATTTGGAGACAAGGTCTCGAGGGTGTGCTGCCCAGCCAGAGTTTGTAGTTTATTCTGAACAAACAGAAACTCTAATCCAATCAATAAATCAAATCTTGACTCATCAGTCATCATAACAAAAGTAGAAACACTATAAGTTTATCCATTTGAATCCGCATAATAATCAAATAGAAGCAAATCAAAACCTATTCCCCAAAAACAAACTTGAATTACAAACAATAACAGCTTATTCTAGTTACAAATTCATTTTCTCAACAACCAAACAGACAATAGAGTAAGTTACTAAACCTTGAGTGCGTCAACAAGGTCAGCTCGATTCTCCTGGCTCATGACTACACAAAAATAGACAGACATAACAACAAAACAAGTTAGCCATCGAAAGGATTAGATAAAAAAAAAAGTATTAAAGGTTTTGGAGATGATAAGAGATTACCAGCGGCGCTGAGATCGGCCATGTTGAAGCTATCCTTCTCGTTACTCATGTTGGAGATTAAGAATAGAGAATAGAGAAAGCTATAAGCTAAAACCCTAGATTGTTGCACTGTTTATGGAAGAGGCGAAAGGGGAAGTCGAGAAAGAGTGAGAAGCGTCCCAAACTGAAACCCTCGCTTATTAAATCTTTAAATCCCCTTCCCTCTCTGTAAAAACCTAATGACACTCCTTCCTCACCGTTTTATTATGTGAGCGGCAGTGATTATTTGCATAAATTTAAATTTAAATTAGTTTTTAACTTTTAACACATATAACATTAGACTGCGTTTGGTAGCAATTTATAGTGTTTTATTTTTTATTTTTGTTTGGTAAGTTTAAAAAATAAATTTAAATATTGATTATAATAATATAATCATGAAGGGAAAATTTAACTTATTTTATATATTTTGTACAAATTATTATTAGTATAACAACTACCACTCCATATATAAAATCTTCCATAATCAAATTTTTTTTAACGTTATTATATACATTTGACAACACCATTAATAAGTTGTTAATATATATTGATATTTAGTAATATTATTAATTTATTATTATCGATATATTTAATAAAATCTTTGTAAATTAAATATTTATAAATTAATACTCAATCTGATTAAATTAATGGGTTAAATTAATAATTTTAATAAATTAATAACATAATAATCCTTTAAAAAACATTATCTAGTTATATATTTTTATTCATATTATAAATTAATAATTTGTTAATATTATACATATAATAGATTATAATATGTATTTTATTAAAATATAACTCTAAAAATTATTTAAAAACTAAGTAATTATACTCATTTATTTTTTTCATTTTATTTAATTCATATTCAATTTATTATGTATTTATTTCTATTTATTTAATTTATATTTAATTGATCATATTTTTTTCATTTTAATTGATTATATAATTTTTTTATTCATTTTAATTAATTTGTATTCAATTGATCACATATGTGTGTTCGATTAATTTAATTCATATTGAATTAATTACAAGATTAATAAAAATATAATAAATTTTTCATTGATTAAATATATATTTATTGAATTATAAATATTTTTTTAAATTAATAAATTATTTATTTATAGATTATTTAATATTTTTTTAATTAATAAAATTTATGAGTTTTAATATTATTAATTTATAAAAGTCTTACTGTACTTATTATTAATTATTACTTTTAACAATATACATATCAAATGGTGTTAAACTAATATTGTTAATTTCATTATTTATTTTAATGGTTTTATCTCGAAAAAAAAAATAAGAATTGAGCAACATTGAAATTATCATTACGATTAATAAAAATCTTGTTATTTTAAATCTTGTTATTTTAAATTCCCAGTTAACTTAGAAAAAAAAATATAATGGGTTTAATTTATTATTTTATTTATATATTAAAAGTTAACATCAATATCTCCTAAAAAATAATTAATATTAATAATTAAATTAGGCCTATTAGATTATGAGTTTTTTTTTATGTATTTATGTATTAATATATTTATGATAATAAAAATAAAAATAAAAAATCCTAAAAATAATACTTAAAATGTTAAAGGAAACTTAATTTTAAGGTCATTTTTAAAATTTAAAATATATATGTGATATATATATATATATATATATATTTATTTATTATACAAAATTTTAATTGAGTGTTATAAAAATATAATTACGTGAAAAAATTTAATTAATTTGTTTTGTATAAACTTAACACGAAATTAAACAACTCTTAAGTTTAACTTTAATTATATATATATGGATAAACTCTTCAATGTATAATCGAGTTTAAAATAAATAAAAAATAAAAACATAGCAATTGCAAATCTATAAAAAATTTGATATTATTTTTTATTAAATTTAGAAGAAAATACAACTTATAGTTAAAATAAGTAAAGAGTTATAAATTATTGACCCATAATAATATTAATGAGCTTATTATGGGAACTAAAATTCAAATTTTTTATTTTATTTTCATTAATTAACTTACAATATTAGTACGTATGGTAATAAAATTGACAATTTGATAAAAAAAAATAAGGAAATAAAAATCAACAATCCATAATATTTAGCACAATCTATTATAAGATATAAATACGGACACAAGATGAACAGTAAAATTGAAATTGATTTTGGAATAGTAAATTATGATTTTGTCCTTATTTTTCCTACTGCCTTAATAAAATGACGTCGTATTGTGTATTTTTTGATATTTTCACGTATAAAATGATGAAATTATCAATCTGCCCTGCTTAGTATTCCAGCTCAAACAAAACGATGTCGTGTAGGGGTTACATGCGTTTGCTTGCCAGCAAAGGGAAAATCACGCAACACATGGTTTTCTCCAAATCCATGTTCTTCCTTTTCAGAACAAATCTTTTGCTTAGATATCTCTCTTTCTCCGGGCGCGATTCCTAAACCCTAGCAATAACCTCTGCACCATTCTTTGTCTCTCCAATTTCTCCTTCTCTCTCGCCCCTTGTATGTTTCTTTCTCAAATGTGCTTTGTTTTTGTTATTGACCTGTAACTCTAATGACTGATGAGAAGCTTACCCTGCCTAACGATCTCCTCTCCTCCAAGTTTTCCAAAGGAAAAATAAACATCCAACCTCAAAGGTAATAATAATATATTTATTTGTTACTTTTGATTATATTTTTTGCATTTTTTTCGCAAATTTATACTTTATAATCTTATCGATATGTTCTAGCTCAGTTTGCATTTAAGGTATTTATATACATCTTAAGTTTTCTTCAGGTTTGATAATTTTTTATTTTCTATGAGTTTTTGATAGTTAATTTGCATGATTTGTATATATATTTTTTTGCAGTAAAAGGTCAGTTTTTGGAGAACTTTTTTAACCAGTTTCTTTTTTTATCGAAACAATAAAACTATTTATTATATGATTTTTTAATTTGTGTTTATTATTTTGCAAATGCTAAATGAAGCTTGGCGTGGAGGAACTGGTGAGGATAAGGCACTGATGATTTTGCTTGATGAGTCAAAAAATAATCATTTTTGTTTAAAAGTATGATTTTTAGAGATCCCTGTCTATTAATTTTTTATATTTTATCTTTTTTGCATGTGTATTTCAATTTATATTCTTCTTTTTGTCTGAAGTGGATAAGGTTTTCTAGGAGGTAGTCATTTTTGCTTAAAAGTATGATTTTTAGATCTCTCTGTCTTGCAATTTTTGATTTTTTATCTTTTTTGCATGTGTATTTCAACTTATATTCTTCTTTTTGTCTAAAGTGGATGAGGTTTTCAAGGAGTTTTCTTTCTCCTGTAGGTGGTGCCAATAGCTAGGCAATTTGCTATGTTGCACAATCAAATGAAATTTGAAGCATTTCATCTGCTCTCTTAGATATTCTCATCAACTTGCTCGATATGCTATTATTTTCGTAATAAATTAGAAAGAATGAGATGATAATGTGTTAAAATAGATGTAGGACAAATTGGGGTTTAACCTGCTTTTGGTATATTTTTATTGATAGTTACTAGAGCCAAAACTGTGATCTTTTCCTGCTGTTTTTAGAAACTTCGTGGGATGGCAAGGAACAATTGATAAGATTACGTGCGTGTTGGTATTGTTTCTATTTTACAGAATCATGTAGGTAAATTGGTTTGAGTCTCATTGTCCTATCTATTTTTTTTTTTTTGTTTCAATTTAGTATGGATAGATACTAAATATGACTACTATATTTTATGTTTAACAACCGACACTGTTTGGAAGTTTAGTTGACTGGTAGTTCTGAAGATGCACTTATTACTAGAATTATAGGAAGTGTGGAGGTAAATAATAAAACAACCTTGAGTTGAAAATTTAATTTTTTGTTGAACATTGAAGTAGGAGGAGCATATGATTCATATAAGAAGTGCTCCTTATTTTTATTTAATGCACTCCATTAGAATGCTAACTATATCTATACCTGATTTCAGGGAACTAGGTAAAGAGCTGAAGTAGTGAAAGGAATTTGAATGCAATCCCTTTTATTAGTTTTGTAAGTTCCATAGAATATGAGTCATTTCATTTATTAACTTTGTTGAAACATATTGGTTCAATTTAAAAATCTTATTTAGTCCTTTCTGATTAGGATATATTGACCAAACAGTTGATAGTATGAAAACTCTCTACGATCATGTTGTTGGTTTCTTGAATTGTTGTTGAGGAGTAGGTATTAAGCAAATTATTTTTTAAAATCATGGTGTACCTTTTTATCTCATTTGATTTTATAATTTTTTATTAATCAAAATTAAATCAAGTTTATACACTGGGTTGGTAAATTTCCACTTAAAATTGTAGAGGATCTTGCATTTTTTGTTACACATTTCTTTCAACATGGTGGTAAAGTGATGAATTACTATATGGTTCGTATTTCTTTTTTTAGTTATATATAATTTATATTATTTTTTAATATAAAAATAACATTCATCAAATAATTTAATTTCATTAGTACCATGGTCATTTTTATTCTTGAACTGTGCTTCTTTTATTGAAAGAATATTTCATTGAAGTTTACTGGCAACATATTTGAGTTATTATTACTATTTTGACAAATCTTTAAGGCATTATCACATATCTATCGTGCAATTGGAGTGTGTCATCAGGACATTAAATCTCATAGCCTTTTGGAATGATTACATGGAAATTTATGAGCTTTTATACATTACTATATAATTAAAAAAAGAAAGATGTATATGAATATGTAATTGTATTGAAGCTATTGTTATTCTTTCACCGTATAAACTAAAAATTATTTCTTATACTTAAATAACAAATCTCATTTTCAATCAATATTAGATGAGGTGGGTGTCAATGTACTTGGAGTGGATATTGAAAAATTTATGTCCATATGATATTTTATTCTGAGTGATTCGACACCATTTTTATACTGGCTTCAAATATTTTTCTTTGTGTAGGTAAATCCACATACTCACCAGGTTAAATTATTTAATTTAGGAGTGCAAAAGTCTTAATATGTTTGTTCTTTTTTATTTTCCTATCATTAGTTGTCTTTTTTACCAACTAAAATATTAACAAATTTATTAAAATATAATAATAAATATGTATTATATCATTTTATTCGGCTTTATTTTTTCATTATAAAAAATAACCAAATTAAGAAAGAATCGAGTTAAAGAGTAAATTTTTTTTTTTTTAAGAAATGTTTATCAAAATAAATAAATAAATGATAAACACAAAATCCATATGAAGGTAAAATACTCTTCAATATGGAAATAAAAACAAAAAATGAACCTATAAAAATTAATAATACATAGATAAAAAGGTTGCTATGGGCAATGTATAAAGATGATAAAAATATTTAAGCCAACTTCAATGACTTTGTGGATTGCATTTTATAAAATGTCAATATTTTTTTTAAGCCACTTATTGTTTGAAAATTTTGAAATTTAAAAAATTAAAAATTTAGATATTTTATTTCATGTATTTATAAAATTTTATTTATTTGGGACAAATATGAAATTTATAAATTTTAATGACATTTTTATAATAAAAAAATAATTTATAAAATTATTCATTCATTAAAATAACCTCTTATGTGGTATTTCAAAAACTCTCAAAATGATGAATTATGGTAATTAATAAATTTTGAATAATTTATGAATTTTGATTATTTTTTACTATCCGAATAATAGATTTTAATAAAATTTATAAATTTTTTAAAATCTCAAATCTAAATCCCTTAATTTAAATATGAACTTAATGGAAATCATAAAAAAATTTTCATTCATGATTACTAAAGCACAGCTCAATTGATAAATAAATAATCACATATACATCAAATAATATAAAATTCAAGTATTTGTTAAAAAAAAATAAAACTCAAATAACGTAAAATTATTAACTTAGCTTAGTTGGCGATGGCATCCTTCGAAAATGTGCAATCATCTTGATATAATATTTGTCAGTAGCAAGTCGCAGGAAAATATACTTCATTTGGTAGTACTTGTAGATCACAAATCAATTATTTTGTTTTTAAACAAATTTAATCACAATAAAAATTGATATCGAACGAATTCTAATTTCCAATATCTCAATTCAAAAAGATTTTAAATCTTTATTGAAAAAGGCTAAAAATTTTCACAAGAGAAAATAATAATAAAAATAAATAAATATGTGATTTAAAAGATAAATAAGATGAAAGATAGATAAAAGATTAATGGTGTATAAAAAAAATTAAAATTTAAGAAAAAGGAAAATAATGAAAAAATAAACGAGAGACAATTAGGATTTTAAGTTGAAAAACGAAACTAAATGATATCGATAAATTTTTAAATGTCTATATATCATTAAGATAATATAATAATTTATTTTTGCATCAAAGTTCCTACTATATTTAGTTTTAACAAATTTTTTTTTTTGCAATATTGCGGTATTAATTATTATTATTATTATTTTTTTTAAAATTGCATCCTTAAGTTTCTTTAAAAAACAAAAGTGTAGTTACATAATAATAATGTAGTTTTTTATCCTAATCGCTACTTTCATTCCCTATACCTCTCTCTTCTTTTAACGTATTGTATTTTGTTTCTTTTTTTTTTTATAATCGCCTTTACTTAATGTTAATTATTTGAAAGCAATATAATATTTATTTTATTTTGAATTATTAATTATTATTTTGAATAAAACTTTAATGTTATATTTCATTTTATTTATTTATATTAATGTTTATTTTGTTATTGCGCTTGCTATTTGTGTATATAAAAAAAAAAAGATTTTCATTGAATCAAACTCATTAAATGACTTGATATTAATTTTGAGTGGGATGTGTTTTTCGTCGATGTGCCAACTACAATTGTTGAATTGAATATTATTATTATAGTAATTCGGTTAATAAAATTTAGGAGTAAAACTTATTTTATATTTATTTTAATTATAATTATTTTAATTATTTTTTTCGAGATATTTTATTATTTTTTTAATGAATGAAATACTATTTTTTTTATAAAAAAAATATTTTTAATAATATTAAAAATTATTGTTGAGTTTTTGGTAAATAAAAGTCGTAGTTTAGATGATTGAGGAATGGAAGTTTGGGCTCCTTTTGTTTTTTTGAGACCTAATTTACTTATGGGATATACTACTTTTAAAAAATGATTTGTATTTTACTGTTAGATGATTAAAAAGTCCATTGAAATATATATATATTTTGGGGTAAATTTTTGGCTATTCTAAGAATAGCTATTTAATTTATATTTTATAAATTATAATCTCAATTAAAATTTATATAGATTAATATATATAATATATTTTTATTACTTTTCAGTTGGCCAATATATAATAAATTTGACACACACACACACATATATATATATATATATATATAACAATAATAATAATAATAATAATCAAATATAATCAAATAACTTACCAAATAAAAATAAAAAATCAAAAACTATGAATTACTACCAAATACAGTCTAATGTATATGCGTTAAAAGTTAAAACTAATTTAAATTAAAAATTATGTAAATAATCACTGCCACTCACATGATAAAACGATGAGGAAGGAGTGTTGGTAGGTTTTTAAAGAGAGGGAAGGGGATGGAAAGGTTTAATAAGCGAGGGTTTCAGTTTTAGACGCCTCTCTCTCTTTCTGGACTCCCTCCCCCTTTCGCCTCTTCCATAAACAGTACAACAATCTAGGGTTGTAGCTTTTAGCTTTCTCTATTCTTAATCTCCAACATGAATAACGAGAAGGATAGCTTCAACATGGCCGATCTCAGCGCCTCTGGTAATCTCTTGTCATCTCCAAAACCTTAAATCCTTTTTTTTTTATCTAATCCTTTCGATTGCTAACTTGTTTTGTTGTTGTGTCTGTTTATTTTTGTGTAGTCATGAGCCAGGAGAATCGAGCTGACCTTGTTGACGCACTTAAGGTTCAGTAACTTGCTCTATTGTCTGTTTGGTTGTCGAGAAAATGAATATGTAACTAGAATAAGCTGTTATTGTTTGTAATTCAAGTTTATTTTTGGGACTAGGTTTTGATTTGCTTCTGTTTGATTACTATGCGAATTTAAATGGATAAACTAATCGTGTTACTATTTTTTTGTATGATGACCGATGAGTTAAGATTTGATTTGTTGATTGGATTGGAGTTTCTGTTTGTTCAGAATAAATTATAAACTCTGGCTGGGCAGCACACCCTCGTGACCTTGTCTTCAAATGTGAGAAAGCACGTTGAGGTTCTTAGGGAGATCCAGGCATGTATATATATATATATATATATATGTATTTGTCTATGTTGGCCTTCAGATTTGCTACATTTTTTAGCCCAATATAAGTGACAGTTTTTCTCTCATGTTGTGCACATCATACCAGAATAATATCTATTTAGATATTTTCCATCATATTATGACAATGAGATGGAAAGAATAAATGTTTTTTATACTGTATGATATTGTTGACCACTTGACATTATGTGGTCCATTTGATCAACAACAAAGTGTACACAAATGAATTTAACAAAAATAATAAATCATGTTGCAACTGAATCATTACTGTGATACCACGGTTCGGCTGATACTATGGAACATCAACCCATTGCTCGGCTGGTAGGGTGGATCACTAACCTAGGGCTTGGCTGGTACGGTGAATTACCAGCCAACTGTGACACATGTTTCTTCGTTGGCCACACTGATTATGACTTTAAAAGCACTCAGTGTAGACAGTATGGTCCAATGGCCTCGAAACCCTGGTTTTTGATCTGCCATTCTAACTTTGTGGAAATTCCCCATCTGTTCATCCTAGCTTGTGTGTTTCCACTATGGCTTCTCCAAAACATTCCGTAGATTTGAAAAGGTTGAGTATTGAAGCAAAACTGTCTATGACACTTCAGATTCTAGGTGCTCTTTATCCATCCTGTTGTGGTGGCTGGATTATTAAATTCAGATGAGTTTTCAACATCATCAGTGCTCCTACAGGCATATAAATATGGTGAATACCTTCATAGGTTTATTCTATGTAATTGTATAGAAATATTTTAATTATAATTTGTGCTGCTTATTTTGCAAAGTTCAGGGAAGTTCATTTTAGTTCTGGTCATTTTGTTTTTCTTTTTGGCATGTCGCTTGTCGCCCCTGCTATTTGCTTTTGACTTGTTCAAATCTGCTCTCATTCACCCATATTCTTGCATGGACTTGTGATGAGGAAAGATTCTTCAAATATACATGGATTTCTTGATGTGCAGAGCTAACATGATGAATTAGAGGCAAAAGTCTTTGAGGAGAGAGCAGCACTTGGAGCCAGAGATAAAAAATTGTACCAATCACTTTACTCCAAGGTATGATTCTAATTATTGCGCCTTGAAATCTACTTGCACCTGAACTGGATGCTAGGATTTTTAAGTTATATATTCCTCGATTTCACATTTCTTTGCCAACAATGCAAAATTATTAGAACAAATCACTGCACGACCAACATTACTCTTCTTTTTTTCTTTTTCCTTGGCTCTGCTATCTTTCTTTGGTTCCTTAGTTTCTCAACCTTCTTTTTGTTTCTTATTCTCACACCCATCTCGCTCTTCAGCTAAAAAAGGATCTTCAAAAACAACAACTTTACGTTTATGGACCATCTCATTTCTAAATTCTTCGGCTTCGACTTCTCTCCTATCAGTCAAATTATCAGCCATGTGCAGTGCAATGGACATGGACCCAGAATCCTTTTTAGTTTCTTCTTTTTCGTCATTGAAAGGGAACTTATTTTTACTGTTTTCAGAAAGTTGCTTCTTCTGCTCCCATGACACAGCAACCTCTTCAAAAAACACACCAATTCGCCTCTTCAATGCTACTCCTACTATCACCATCTAAAGAAAGTGTATCATCCCAAGACTCATCAATTGAGTCAAATCTGGATCTGATTTTTCTTCTTATCTTCATCATTATTAACAAATTCAAAAAACAAGTTCAAAAGGAGTGATAGATCTGGTTCTTCTTCACGTGGATTTATCACGCAACCTCAGATCTCTACCTCTTGTAATCTCAGATCTTTACTTCTAAATCCTCTTCATCTTTTTCTTCTTTAAAGATCCTACAATGGAGCCAATACTTGCGTTCTTTCCAAATGGGTAGAAATAGTGGCGGACCCAGGATTTTAGGTGAGGGGCAAAAATTTCCTTCATAATCTTTTTATGGGATTATATATAAATACAAAAGTCTAATTATAAAATTTTTTAAAGTTAGAGAGGTAAAAATAAAAAATATGAAAAAATAAAAATTTTGGAGGACAAATATAAACAAGATTAAAAATTATAGGTGTAAAGTTAATAAAATTATGGAATTAGAGGGTCACCTATAAATGTTTTTAGATTTAAAAGGGTAAAAGTAAAACATTAAAAGTATAAATATGAAAAAATTAAAAAACTAATCCCTTGTGTCCTCCAGTGCCCTTAGAACACTAGTTAAGAAAACTAAAAAAAATGTTATTTTTTTATATATATAAAGAAAAACTAATTTTTTTTTACTTACCTGCTATTAATAATTTTTATTATTAATTGTCTCTTCTTTTCTTCTTAAATATATGAAGGTGGAGACTCACTTTGACAGTAGAAGCAATTGAGAGATTTTTGTAAAGAAAAGGGTATTCATATTACAACTTACTCATCTTTGGTTTCAAATGGAACTAAATGGGGTTGACAAGTCCTTGTGCTTTTATATATATATATATATATATAGGGGTAAAAAAAAAATTGACAGGGGCTTAGATACCCTTGGGGTCTAAGGGGATTCGCCCCCTGGGTAGAAAGGAATTTTCCATTCAAGAACAACCCATAAACAACTTACTTATAGAAATGACCTAACTCACATGACTCCAACCTAATCCATTTTCTTGATTAAGGTAATAGTTACTCGAGCCGACCTGAGAAAACCTACTTTTTGGGTCTATTCGGTTTGGTCGGCTCAGGTCGGTCGGATTACTCCTACATATGAACAGCCTCTAACACATCATTCCTAAAGCGTTGTCTACGTATATATATATATATATATATATATATATATATATATATATATATATATATATATATAGACGAGTAGCACTTGATTCTCATGGCTGACGGTAACAATTTCTCAACTTTGGAGGTGCAGTGTACGGGAAAAGTGCAAAAACTTTCTTCAATCATTGAAGTTTCCAAGTCTTTTGAAATGGGGAAACCACAAATTGGGATCCCAAAAACTACTTTCCATCGTACATCACATCTCCAAACGAAACTTATTGTGCTCTGGTTCGAATTTTATCTCAATGATATAACCACCCTGAACTCTGTGAACCCACCCGACTAGTCCCTCAAGAGCTAAGACCAGTTAATTTGCCCAAAAATGTATTATTTCATTCTTTTTTGGATAGAATTTGTTGTTTGATACGAAAAAAGTGTTTGGGTGCTGAGATTTTAATCGCAAATTGATAATGTTAGCACTATTTTATTTTATTTTTCGTTATTGTTTTGATAATGAAATTGGACGTGTTTCTAGAGTAATTTGAATTTGAAAGCAAAAACTTTTGTTCTTTTGTTTTTCTGCTCGAGTGTGCAAAAGGAAGTTCCTTTCCCAAACCATAATCGCATTAGTAGTATAAGAGTATGCGAGGTTAGCTGTCTTACAATTTGAAGTTAAATAGATCTTTATGTTTTTCTTTAGTAATTAGGTTTCCGTTTAGCTCTCTTACAATTTGAAGTTAAAAAGATGTTATGTTTATCATTAGTTGTTAGGTTTCTGTTATTGTTTCTTATTAGTGTAAATAATGCTATTTTTGGTTGTAGATAATCGTTGCAATGAACTGGTAGAAGCATTTGAAAAAGATGGACCTGAGCAGATTGAACTGGTTACTCGTAATGGCATGGATCACAATAATTCCCCTACTCAAAATAGTGTGTCAGTTGATAAGATTTTTGACTCTGTTGCCTTCCAAGATAGTGGGTTTAGTGATACTCAAGTTGTGATTAATGAGATAGAGAATTTTGTGAGAATAGAAGAAGATGAGGACCCTTCTATACAAGAAGACCTGACTCTCCATCATGATATAAATTGAACTGGTTTACAAGATCTACGATTTGGCCAGTTGCAACAATTGTTAATGGATGACTTAGAACATGTAATGAAAGGGAATGAATCTGCATCCATATCTTTGGATGAGAACCAGAGTGGTGAGGTGGTTGCATTATCAAATACCCAAGAAGAACATTTGGATCTTCAACCAATTGTTTTGGAGGAATGTAGGAGGCTGGTCAGCAAGAAGTTGATGAAGAACACGCTAGCCAAAATACCCTTGAAACTGTTGATTTATCTTTAGGTAAAAGTATGACTGGTGATGTTTCAAAATTAAGTGATAATGAAGATACAAGTTCCTTGTTGAGAACTAATGAATTGGGAGCCAATAATGAAATGCAGCAAAAAGAGAGAGAATCAGGGAAGTCAGTCTGTACAAGCAGTGCAGTGAATTCCCCTAATCATATCATTGAAGATTGTGACATAGAAGGAGAAATTTCTGGTGAGTTTGAGGCCAATGAAAGGTTAATTGATGTGTTTTCTGAAGAGGTTGCAGTGTCACGAGCAAAATAATCAACTTTCTGAAGACACTAAAAATAAGTTCCCTTTCACTGAAAAAAAAAAGAAGAAACTAAAAAGGACTCTGGATCCATGCCCATTGCACTGTTCATGGTTAATTATTTGAGTGATAGGAGAGAAGTCAAAGACGAAGAATTTAGAAATGAGATGGTCCATAAACGTAAAGTTGTTTATGGAGATCCTTTATTAGCTGAAGGGAGAGATGGGTGTGAGAATAAGAAACAAAAGAAAGGTTGTGAAACTAAGGAACCAAAGAAAGGTAGCAGAGCCAAGGAAAAAATGAAACCAAATTTTCAGATGATACAATACCTTTGACAAAATCCAAGGTATACTCATTTTACTTGGTCCTTCTCTTTCTTGTAATGCCAGTGGCATGATCTATTCTATTTATAGTTTCAGAATTTCTTTTTATCTTTTTGCATTCTTTAATGTGCTGGGGGAGGGGATGCAAGATAATGCCATGAAGGGCACAGATGGTTCTGCTCTAGCACACAGGAAATTTAGAACAGAAGCACATGTAACTAATGAATTTAAAGGGAAGGAGGAAAAAAAAATGCTAACAGATAGTCAATGAACACTAAAAAGAGCAAGAATGGCAAAAGGCTTGAGACATTGAATAGTGAAAGTGATATCCTTGAGAAACTAACTTCAATTTCCCCAGAAACATCTTCATCTCCTCAAAAGCCATTCATTTTTAATGCAATTCTCCTTTCTAGTCCTTAGATTCACTCTTGAAAGTGGTTTAAAGCAAAGATTCTCTTGCATTTGGGTAATGTGATTGTGAATGGTCCTGCTATTTTCTAAAGCTTTATTGAGCTATTAGTTATTAGAATGCGACTGAAAGCTCGTGTGTTGAAATAAATAAAAAAACACCTTAATGTGGAGACCAACAAACCACATATTCTTCCAAGGAAAGGTGTTTTCCTTTACCTTCTAAAAAATTTGGATTGAGATTTTCCTAGTGCATTCGTATTTAGGCTTGACCTTGAACACGCTCATCTCCAAAACAGAGCCTTGTACACCATAAGGCTGGATAGTAGATTGGTTGATTCCATTTGTTCATCTTGAATTTCACAGAACGATCTCTAATTCCTGTTCAGCACCTCTTATATCCAATCCTTATAACTTCCGAATGATACTCCCTGTGCGATAATCTGCCAGCTTTATTTATCTGAATTTCCTTTTCAATTGATTTGTTAAGTTGATTTTTATTTTTGCCAAGTGTTTGCTTTCATCCATTCTGGTTCTGCAGCCATGTTGTCATTTTGCACGTCACCCGTGCTTGAAAGGGGATGATTGTCCATTTGACCATCAGCTCTCCAAGTATCCATGCACTAATTATGTGACTACAGGTTCTTGCAGCACAGAGGTGAGGACTGCATGTTTTCACACAAGGTATCTTGTTGCCCATACAATGCAATAATTATGTTCTGCATGCTTTCGATTTTTATTCACTTTCTTGTTTATAGTGTACTAAATCAGATATGTTCCCAATCTTCACCTTTTCTTGAACTCATTTAGCATCTAATCAACTATTGCCACCTCTGTTGCCTCTCAAGGAAGATCTTCCATCTACTTCAAATTCTAAGAAGCAATTTGATAGTGGCGGAACTTCCCATCACACTACCAAAGCCTCTCCTGACTCTTCGGGAATTATTACTTGCAAAAATACAGAACAAAATGTGTACAAGAGCATTCTGAGTTCACCTGTTCTGGTACCCAAAGGAATTAGCTTTTCATCTGCTGGAAAATCATTTGTTGTTGAGTCTGGTCTTTCCACCCCAGGTGGTTCGTCTGGGACAAGGAGTGAAGGTGTCAAAGCTGGGAGTCCAACAGATCAAAGTGCATCAGGCACAGTTCAAACTTCTAATGAGATCCCAAAGGGAACTCTGGCAACTGTGGCACCCAAGGGGATAGATTTCCTTTCATTTGGCAAAGCTCCATTGGAATTTTCCTGCACTAAGAAATTAGCTAGCTACAGAGGGTCAAATTTATCTTTATCAAACAATTTTAGTATGATTAAGCAATCTACCTTATCTCTAAATATGGGTAACAACATCCAAACAGGCAGAGAAACAAGCCAAATTGTTACAACTCCTTGGCTGAATATGATATGTTCCCAATCTTCACCTTTTCTTGAACTCATTTAGCATCTAATCAACTATTGCCACCTCAGTTGCCTCTCTAGGAAGATCTTCCATCTACTTCAAATGTTTGCACTTCTGACCTGAAGTCTCCATCATTGCAAGGAACTTCAAATTCTAAGAAGCAATTTGATAGTGGTGGAACTTCCCATCACACTACCAAAGCCTCTCCTGACTCTTCGGGAATTATTTCTTGCAAAAATAAAGAACAAAATGTGGACAAGAGCATTCTGAGTTCACCTGTGCTGGTACCCAAAGGAATTAGCTTTTCGTCTGCTGGAAAATCGTTTGTTGTTGAGTCTGGTCATTCCAACCCAGGTTTCGTCTGGGACAAGGGGTGAAGGTGTCAAATCAAAGTGCATCAGGCACAGTTCAAATTTCTAATGAGATCCCAAAGGGAACTCCGGCAACTGTGGCACCAAAGGGGATAGATTTCCTTTCATTTGGCAAAGCTCCACTGGAATTTTCCAGCACTAAGAAATTAGCTAGCAACAGAGGGTCAAATTTATCTTTATCAAACAATTTTAGTATGATTAAGCAATCTACCTTATCTCTAAATATGGGTAACAACATCCAAACAGGCAAAGAAACAAGCCAAATTGTTACAACTCCTTGGCTGAATAAGATATGTTCCCAATCTTCACCTTTTCTTGAACTCATTTAGCATCTAATCAACTATTGCCACCTCAGTTGCCTCTCAAGGAAGATCTTCCATCTACTTCAAATGTTTGCACTTCTGACTTGAAGCCTCGATCATTGCAAGGAACTTTAAATTCTAAGAAGCAATTTGATAGTGGTGGAACTTCCCATCACACTACCAAAGCCTCTCCTGACTCTTCGGGAATTATTTCTTGCAAAAATACAGAGCAAAATGTGGACAAGAGCATTCTGAGTTCACCTGTGCTGGTACCCAAAGGAATTAGCTTTTTGTCTGCTGGAAAATCGTTTGTTGTTGAGTTTGGTCATTCCACCCCAGCTGGTTTGTCTGGGACAAGGAGTGAAGGTCAAAGCTGGAAGTCTGACAGATCAAAGTGCATCAGGCACAATTCAAACTTCTAATGAGATCCCAAAGGGAACTCCGGCAACTGTGGCACCAAAGGGGATAGATTTCCTTTCGTTTGGCAAAGCTCCACTGGAATTTTCCAGCACTAAGAAATTAGCTAGCAACAGAGGGTGAAATTTATCTTTATCAAACAATTTTAGCATGATTAAGCAATCTACCTTATCTCTAAATATGGGTAGCAACATTCAAACAAGCAAAGAAACAAGCCAAATTGTTCCAACTCCTTGGCTGAATAACATGCTGCAGAAAACTAAATTTGTGATGGAAACTCCAAAATCAAACATTTTGTCATTCAGAGAATCCTCAACAGATGGTTCCAGAAGTATTTAACAAGGTAGCCATCCTTCCACTTCAGCCACGAGTGTTGATAGATCTGTTCAAGCAAGTGGAACTGAACCAGACAAATGTGAGAATTGTAGTGTAATCTCACAGGGACGGTCACTTTCTCCACTTGGTTAAGGTCAATCTGCAAATTTCTTTGCACATGCATGTTTAAAAAACACACCAAATTCAGCACAGAAGGCACTAATATCGACTCTTGCATTTGCGGCAAAGGTTGAATCTGAAATGAAGATGAAACAATCCCCATTGATGCTCTTGCTTTCAGTAGCAGGGTTGATGAGGAAACTGGTATGACCAGAGGTTCACAGAATGACTCGGCAAAAGCATCAAAATTTTTTTTTTCTTATCTAGTGTTGGTAGTAAAATGAAGCAGCAAAAAAGCTTGGAACATGATTTGAGATGAGTTGGCATGAGAATCATGGAGTTAATTCTGAAGCTTTTGACACTCAAAAATACCACAGCAAAGATAGAAGGCCATTCCCAGGTCATTGTTAGCAATTTTACCCTACTCCATGCGGCAGCATTACTTGATGAGGTACAGTTTGCAGATCTCCCCCCTCCTTGCTGTAGTTTTCTTTTTTTCAATTTTGATAATTGGCTGCAATTCTTTTGCAATAGCTCTTAGTGCTACCATTCTTAGTAATGAGTTAATAACAACTTTATTTGATGAGGTACAGTTTGCAGATCTCCCCCCTCCTTGCCGTACTTTTCTTTTTTTCAATTTTCATAATTGGCTGCAATTCTTTTGCAATAACTCTTAGTGCTACCATGCTTAGTAACGAGTTGATGACAACTTTTAGTTGACAATGAAGCGGCTAATTGATGTTGGAAAAAAAAAATCTACGTTACAGGTGGTTAATAATGGCTGTAGTTTTAGGTGAGGTGAAGGAGTTCAATTTTTTTTTAAAAAACATTTTGGTTGGTGCGTTGGAATACACATTTTAAAGATTAAGCTGGCTGCAGGCTTTGGCAGATCCTCCAGGTGGTATCACTCTTAAGAATCCTAGTTTATGTCTAGACAAAGTGAACTGATTTGTCCAATATATATTTGTGAAAGTTGTAGTCTTTTACTGTGACGCCCTTTTTTTTTTTTATGGAAAGAAGTCATTTTTTAAGTGTCATTCTTTATCATTTTTTCCATATCCTCTAAATGGCTTGTTCGTTTGGAGGATAGAGAATACGAAACTTTAAAATATTACTTGAAAAGGCTGTTGTTTATAAAAAGCTATTTATTCTTGCGAACAACATTAGATGTGTCTCATGAATTACAATGAAAAGCTGTAATGTACGTCTCTTGTGAATTACAATGAAAAGCTGTGATTTTCCAAACGACATTATAAAAGATGCTAGAGCAAATGGGAGGCCTTCCTTCAACAGGTTGTTGGGTTTTTTAACTCCTTTTTAATTGTATCAATCAACCAAATGTTTCAACAACCAATCTCCTCTTGCTAGATTTGGAACAGAATTGAATAATTTTCTATAGCTAGTGAACATTAAATATCTAAACATTATTCTTTCTGATACAAAAATTAAAAAAAGAAAAAATTTGAACACTGAAGAATTGAGATTTCAAAAATACTGTGGAATCTCATATTTCCGCAGATGAAGGCTTTTCTTCATTCATGCATTTTTCTAACAATCAGCTCCCATATTCTAGATATATTACTGTCAGTTGTACATTCAGATGTCTTCTGAATACAGGGCGTTCCATGCTGTTTTTGAATCATAATTGCTGGAAATATTTGTATGGAGCCAATTTCAATTGTTGTTTTGGCAATGCTGAACTCTGATGCCTTTTGTAGCTCACTATTGTAAAGGTGAAATTCGTTGCTTTTCTTTTGTAGTTTCTGATGAAGTGGACGATGACAAGGTTAACATTGATCCGTGTCTGCAAGGATCTTGCTTGCCTTCATCTCCAACAGGCTACTTTATAACAATAAAATATCTTTCATTTCGAATGTATCTAGAACTCTAAATTTGAAATTTTGAAAATTTGAAGCTCGGATCAAATCAACGAAAGACAAATAATCTTCTGGGAGACGAAAATGATGCCTTTTCTACAACTGAGAGAACAAGATTAACCTGCTGGAAAGGACAAACTGAGTACCATAAAATGTCTAATCACACTAAGCGATTTTAATTCCACAACATTTTAATTTAGCTTTAATTGACATAATTTAGTAATTAAGTATTTGTTTCATAACACAAAATGTCAAGTGAAATTTTTTTTTGATGTAAAATTAAAAAAATGAAAATGAAAATCATTGATCTACTTCATTGTGTATGAACTAAAACTTTTGCACTTGACGGGCAATATTATCACAGTTCGTAATAGGAGCCTTCAAATGCTTGCCAGATGATTCCATATTGGCTCCCTTGTGCAGACGCTCGATTGCAGGTCTCACTCTTGTGCTTTCTTCGACCAAATATTTTCCAGACTGAAAGATTTTAAGTTCGAAATTAAAATAAATATATATATCTAGCTTAGATTTTTTTTATTTTTTCTTTAGACTGACTTCAATACCACTTTAAGATAACACATGAGAATATCTCTAATTGGCATTCAAAATAAGGTTTTAAAGATACTATACAATAGCAATTTAATTGAACCAACCTCCTAATAGTATTGATTTTAAAATGAGGCAATGATTTTTTTTTTTTTTTCTTTTATAACCTAATAATTAGTCTTGGATCAGATTATCAAGAACAGAAGAAAATGCACATGTTAATGTTGTCTCCAATCAAGTAACTAAAATTTAAAATAGGATGTATTATGCATATATTTAAATCACATTCGTAATCAATTTTGTGGTTACAATCGCGTATAAAGGTAATAGGATCTAAATTGTTATTATTTTTTATTTATAGTCTGATATTTAATTATAAATTTAATTTCATACAAGAACATAATTATGCGGCGGCGTGGGCGCATGATTACAAATTATTAAAAAAATTATTTTTTACTCATATCTTTTTATATACTTTTAAATATATATATGACTCTCAAATTTTTAAAAATTTTATTTTTTTATTTATATTTTTATATTATAACATTTCAAAATTAAATATTTATATATATATACCCTCGTAAACTTAATTTTTTTAATATTATATTTAGTCCCTCTGTATTATTATATCTAATTTTGTCTCTATTTTATATTTTTTTAATGAGTTCAAATCTAACTTTTACGCTCAAATATTTTTTATTATAACTTAATTTTTAGGTAAAAAAATTGTTAGATCAGAAAAACAATAATTACTATAAATTAGAATGTATTGTGCATAAAATTGTTATAATTATCTTCATGTGTCAGCTGGCAACTGCTCAATGAAGCGACTCTCTAATGGCTGCTAATGCCAATCTAATAGTATGTTATAATAACCAGGACCTTCTTCTTGAGTGTTGACCGTACCCACTACTATACGGAATTAGGGATGGCAAATGGACAGGGCGAGAATGGGAGAATCATTCTCATTCCATCCTCGTCTTAGCGGAGAATTCTCATTTTCATTTCTGTTTTATATACGATGATAATTTAGTTTTTATCTCCATCTCTACAGAGATTCTCATTCCCGTGGAAATTACCATTCCCCGCTTAAATTTTGTACTACTAAATTTGTTTATATTTATAAAATTCATAAATAATAGCTAAAAATAAAAAAATTTATTTAGAAAATATTAATAAATTCAAACATATAAAACATTAATCAAATATAATTACAATATAAATATTTTAATACATCAAAAATATTTAATAATATTTTTTAATAAAATATTAAAAATTTAGCATACATTAAAATATGAGTACCTAAACAAATTTAATATAATAAGTGCTTTCAATAAACTCAAATAACCTCATAAAAATTATTTCTTGAACAAATTATTCATTATATATATATGTTATTAATTAATATAATTTTATATAAGGAATAATTAAATAAATATAATAATTAATTAAGTATAATAACGGGTCTCCACGGGGTGGGGAATACACTCTTCGTTCTCGTCCCGTCCCCACTAACGGAGAAAAAATATTTTTCATCTCCGCCCCCATAGGAAAACAAAACGGAGAATCCCCTTTCCGTTCTGGGTAAATCCCCACGGAGAACGAGAATTTCTCATCCCATTACCATCCCTATACGGAATTTACTAATTATTACTTTTATCATTTTATTTTTGCCTTCTCATTTTGGATAAACCCAGGAAACTATTATTTGGCTTTCAATTTTTATTGAATTTTCACCAAAATAAACCAAAACACATACCTCCCTTAATAAGGTGATACCAATGATTACATAGAATCTTACTATCATTAGTTGAACAAAGTACAAACATTATCTTCTTGTTATTTTCATATATATGTATATCACACTATGTTCTAAAAAATTCTCAACCAAATCTTCCATAATTACCAAAAAAAAAAAATAACACCATCTATGTATTGTTAAACTCAATCCTCATTGACCTCACCCCTATTATTTGTAGAGGAAGATCGATTTGATTTGATCAATTTGAAAAATTTTATTAAATAAAATTAATCATTTTAGTTTAATTTTTTTTTTAAATTAAATTATTATTATTATCAAATCATCAATTTAGTTCAGTTTAAATATTTTTGCTTTGTCAATTTTAAATTAATTTTTTTTTAAATTGTCATCATTTTATTGAGAAAAAATATTAACAAAGTATTAGTGATAAAAAAAATCTTCAAAATAGTTCAATGTATAATATTAAACTTGTCTATTTTATTAACTAACACAAATATAATTTATATTTTTTTTCAAGAATTATACTTTATTTATAATTAATTTTTATGAATGATTATTTTTTAAAAATTTTAAATTAATGATAGGTTAAAAAAAGTGGATATATATAAAATAAAATCAAATATAATTAATTATAATAATAATAAAAAGTAATATATATATAATTTCGGTTCAATTCTATTTAAAACAGAAAAAAAAAACTCAAATTATAAATTAAAACTAAAATCAAATCAAATAACATTAAAATCATCGATTTCGATTTAATTTAGTCGATCGATTCGGTTTGATTTTCACCTCTAATTATTAGTGCGTTTCTCAATCTTCCAATAAATATGACATTTTCTAGAAAATATAAAATAATTTATTTATCTCATATAATATTAACAATTATTTTTATCTTTAATTAATTATTATTTTTAAATAAATTTGCTATCATAAATTTTCTTAAAACGATTTCAATATTATTAAATAAAAAATTTATTAATCTAATAATAAATAAAAAATTAACACGATTTATGTAACTTAATAAATAATTATTTAATGGATAATAATGAATTAATCAATGACTGGTAATTAATATTGTAAATAAAATTATAGTATTATTTTCATTATTGAAGAGGAAATTAACTCCACCGAGCATAAGTTAATGAATTTATTTATCAAAAAATTTATTTTTGTGTTCACAAAGGCAAAGGCATAATTCACACTTTTCAACGATATCTGCCAAGAAAGGGATATAATATAAATAAATCATCGATTAAATATTAATTAATTAATTAAGATATAACTATTATCCACACATAAATAAATATATAAAAGAAAAGTCAAGAAAAAGAGAAGAAAAGAAAAGAAAACGGTGTATATACGGCTAATATCAATTTAATTTGATTGGTTTGAAGGATTTTATTAAATTAAATTAATTTATTTTTTTAAATTTTTTTTTAAATTAAATTAAATTATTATTATTATTAAATTATTGATTTAATTTCTATTTGATTCGATTTAAATATATTCAATTTATTCATTTCAAATCAAATATTTGTATTATAAATTATTTTTATTTTATTATAAATTTAAAAAAAAAATCAATAAAATATTAATAATAAAAAAATCTAAAAAATAATTTAATATTATACAATATAAAACTTATCTATTTCATTAATTAATATATTTAAAATTTATATTTTTTTCTCAAGAATTATATTATTATTTTTATTTATCTTTAACTAATTTTCATGAATAGTTATTTTTTAAAATTTTAAATTAATATTAAATTAAAAAATACATTTGTACATAAAATTTGATTATAATAATAATAAAAAATAATATATATAATTTTAATTTAATTTAATTTAAAATCGAAAAAAAAAAAAACTCAAAATCGATTCGGTGGATTTGTCTTCCACCCAATATACAGTCAAACTATGCCTCGTTTTATATGAAAAAGTCTAATTTACTTTCTCTGTCTCTGTTTCTGGATCTTTTAACACATAAATAAGACAGGTACTCTCTCGATTTCTTACATTCTCCATCGGGGGACAACAAAGCTAGGAAATCCATTTGAAACAAAAAATTTCTTCCTACATCTTTAATTCTCCTATTCCTGTCTAATCTGCTCAGATTGTTGTGTTTTGTACTTGCAAAAAATTAACCAGTGATGGCTGAGATTTCAGGGTGTAATGGCAACCATGGAAGAGTTGTTTTGGATGTTAAAGATGATAATAATAATCTTCCATCTTGTCCCTCCAAACCCAAAGAAGATTCAGTCTTTAGTTTCTCTATTCCTTTCATGCAAAAGGTGATTAACTGACTAACCCATTCATTATCAATTAATTTTGATTTTCATGGTCATGGATTTGTGTAACATTCTTTTCAATCTTGACTAAAAATTCTTGAAGAAAATGCCCTTTTCACTCAAACTCATTTCATAAAGTTTGATTCTTTTGACTGCAATCAATTGTTCTCTGTCCAACTGTATAAAAGTTCGGAACTTTTCAAGTTTCAATGCTATATGAGGCCGGAATCGGAATTCAATTATATAAAAGTTTGAAACTTTCCAAGGCTAATATGAGATATTGTTTAATATTTATAGAGAATGTGATTTTGAATTGGAATTCTCAATTCAAATTGACGTTTGATTGAATGATATATGCAGCTTGTAGCCGAGGTTGTAGGCACTTATTTCTTGATATTTGCGGGTTGTTCAGCGGTGGCTGTGAATTTGAACTTTGATAAGGTGGTGACACATCCAGGAATATCAATAGTTTGGGGATTGGCTGTGATGGTATTGGTTTACTCTGTTGGTCACATCTCTGGTGCCCATTTCAACCCTGCTGTCACTCTAGCCTTTGCCACCTGCAAGAGATTTCCCTGGAAACAGGTAAAAGTAAAAGTAAAACTGAAACGATGTTTGGGTTTACTTAAAATGGAGATGAAATGTCGTTTTAAAATTTAAAAAATGTTAAATGATTTTTTGAGTGATTAATTTAAAATGCGGTTTTGAACTTAAAAATAAAAAAATTTTAAATTAAATTTAATAGTTTTTTTTAAAACAGTGTATTTAAAACTCTGTTTTCAAAATAAAATTTCTACCCAAACATCCCTAAACTACTTTGTTGAAAATTGGTAAACTAACTTTCTTGAAGTCTAAGAGATAATTTGCAATTTAAAATTGGTCTATTTTTATTTACTCTAATTGCTTATTAAGAAAATTTGACCCTTCACAGAGCTCTGAGTTGACAATACAGGAAGTGTTGTGCATTGGAGTACTCATAGCCAATTTTTTGTGCATCCAAACTTTGTTGAATAATGCTCACTTGGATTACAAAATTAGTATAAAAAATTACATTCAATCAAGTTAGTGAAGTGAGTTTAAATAGAAGTTCATGCATTGAAAGTTTGAAATTCTTTACCATCGAGTCTTTGGTTTCCTGGTACTCGAAATCAAATTTACTTGAAAAATCCAAATTCTTTTGTTCCCTTTCCCATTTTGTTTTGGTCTTATAGGTACCTGCTTATTTAGCATGCCAAGTAATTGGATCAACACTAGCAGCAGGAACAATTCGATTAATATTTACTGGGAAGCAAGATCATTTTACAGGAACAATGCCAGCAGGTTCAAATATGCAGTCCTTTGTAGTTGAATTCATAATCACATTTTATCTCATGTTTGTCATATCTGGAGTGGCCACAGATAACAGAGCTGTAAGTTAATTAATTGTTCTTTATCACCTATTCACTGATTCTAATTTTAGATTATAAAAACCAATATGGTATATGTGGTTAGCCAATAGAGTTGGCAAATTGGTATTATTATTTAGTCTGCCCAGTAGAAAATTCCAAAGAAATTGAATTATTTGATGTGTGACTTTGGAATTTGTTGTGTTGTTTATGCAGATTGGTGAACTTGCTGGACTAGCTGTTGGCTCTACCGTTCTCCTTAATGTGATGTTTGCAGGGTAATTAACTTAATTAAATATATTTTATAATGATTAATATGAACACTAACTAATCAATTTTTATCTAAATCATTAACTAGTGATGACAAGGGTTTGACATTTTATACATTATATGGGCAAAAATAGATTCTATACCAACAAATTTTTATCTTTGCAAGTTGGAACCTGTAATCGAAAAATTTTTGTAATATGTACAGGGCAATATCAGGGGCATCAATGAATCCAGCAAGAAGCTTGGGACCAGCAATTGTATCACATGAATACAAGGGATTATGGATATATATATCGGCACCAATACTTGGAGCTCAAGCAGGTGCATGGGTATATAACATGATTAGGTACACAGATAAACCTTTGAGAGAGATTACAATGAGTCGTTCATTCCTCAAGAGCGCAGGACGAGCTTGACAGTTGACACTATATTTATGTATTACCTGTATAAGTTTTATTTCTTTATCATTTAACTGATACTACATAGCCACAAGGCATTAAGTCAATGTAAGATACTTTTTATATTGTAAAATATGAATTTCACTTGTACTAAAAATTATGTAGATTTTCTATATTGTAGAATAAGAATTCCACTTATATTAAGAATTATGTATTAATTAGGAATCCTTATTTGTTATGTATTTATTTCTTTTTTAGTTTTATTAAATGTGTATAAATAGGTTTATACTCTTTTAATTAATTTAAGAATAAATATACAAACTTCCTATAATAATTTTAACTTGGTATCAAAACTAATACTCCTATGAGATCTATACTATTTTTTTTCTCCCTTCTTTCTTCCTCTTTTTCTGCGCCTCCAACAGCATTTGTTTCTTTCATCTTCCACAGTTTTTCGTAATTTTTTTCTAATAACTTTTATTTCTCTTTCATCCTCTAACTCAATTCCTTCTCTTTTCTCTATCCACATTCATCAAAAATTTTCCTCCATAATTTTTTTCTAATTACTTATATTACTCTTTCGTCCTCTAAACCAATTTCTTCACTTCCTTTACCCACACTCATCACAAATTTCTCTTCCATAATTTTTTTCTAAAGGTATTTATTACTCATTCATCCTCTAACCCAATTCCTTCTCTTTCCTGTACCCACACTCATCAAAATTTCTCCTTCATAATTCTTTTCTAATTATTTCTATTATTCATTCATCCTCTAATTCAATTTCTTCTCTTCCCTCTACCCACACTCATCAAAATTTCTCCTCCATAATTCTTTTCTAATGGTTTCTATTACTTCTTCATCCTCTAACCCAATTCTTTCTATTTCCTCTACCCACACTCATCAAAATTTCTCCATAAAATTAATCAGCAAAAATTATCTAGTTTGGAAAACTCAATTTATTTCCCTTCTTAATTATAAACAAGTTACCACTTTTATTAATGAAACTACTTCATCTTTTGTCTTAACTATTCTGAATACTGGTGAAAATCCTCATAAAATTTAAAATCATGCATATGAAACATGGTTTTTACATAACCAGATGTTTTATTCCTGGTTATTCAACTAAGGAATTTTTTTTTTCATTTGTGGTTGGCCGTATTACATTTTTATAAGTTCAATTTATTAAATCTGATGATCAACTAGCTGAAATTTTTATGAAGTCCTTAAGTCATCGTTTGTTCATTCCAAATCGTGTCAAGTTACGCCTTCAAAATCTTCCGGTATCAACTTGAGGGGGTGTTAGAGATACTTTCTATATTATAAAATATGAATTTCACTTGTATTAAAGATTATATAGATTTCCTATATTGTAGAATAGGAATTCCACTTATATTAAAAATTATGTATTAATTAGGAATCCTTATTTGCTATGTATTTATTTCTCTTTTAATTTTATTAGATGTATATAAATAGGGTTGTACTCTTTTAATTAATTTAATAATAAATATACAAACTTCCTACAATAATTTTAACAATACCAATCTGGATCTTCTATCTTTTTTTGTATCCCATCTCTTGTCTCATATTCTATCTATATGCCATATCACCTATTTTTTAAAATATTTTGGCAGTTAATTTTTTTTTATAGGTAATTAATGAGATATGAAACAGAAGATAAGATACAAAAGAGGACAAAAGATCCAGACTGATGTAATATCGACAATAATAAGATATATTCTATAATTTTTTCCTAGTTTAATAGAAAATATAGATTGTCTTCCAATAATATTTGTCTAGTATAATTGGTCTTTATTTTCCTATACATAAAAATTAAATTAGCCAATTAATATAAATTATATAATAAATAATAAAATTTATAATGGTACTTCATGTTTCATTTATATTTTTGATTTTGTTTTATTAAAAATTAGTATACACTCAAAATCTAATCACACCTCTCCATCACTAATATCAAAATCTCCAATATCTCAATATTCAAAGCAAAAACAGTGTGGAAGTATATTTCCTAGGAAGCAGTTGCGTAGAAGAAAGGGAGTCAATAACTACTAATTTGAATTCAATAATGATTTGTAACTGAATTGAAGTTATTTAGTTCTATTATCTCATAGTATAATTTGATTTATGAAATGATCCTACCATAATTGAGCTATGATCTATATGTATGATTTAGTGTGATTCAAAATATATAATTTAGTGATAACTATATATTTTCTGAATAATAAATTTATGATCGATTATCCATTTTCAATGCTAAAAAAAATATAATTATAACAAGATATTCAAATTTAAGTTTGACCCAATTGTCTCATAGCACAAATAAAATTAGAGTATAATCATAACATATGATTTGGTGTGATGTTTATAAATTAATATGTACTATAAAATTATATTTCTTGCTAAAAAAAATTAGAATATACTTAAAAATTTGTGGGTTAATCTAAATCACCCACTATAACTTAAATGTATTTAAATTTGTAAAATATTTGGCCATATTATTTCATATAATATAAATCGAATTAAGGTATGGGTATGTCGTCCTAATTTAACCTCTATTATATATAATTTAATGTGAGGTGTATAAATTAAAATTTACTATAGTATTAATTATTTTACTAAATTAAAATTAGCATGCATTTAAAAATGGGTATGTTAATTTAACACGCCAACTATAACATTAATTCCATTAAGGTATTCAAATTTGAAAAAAATTGATCTTATTATCCCATAAGGTACTCAAATTAAGATATGATTCTAATATAATGTACATAACTTATGCTACATGTATAATTTAATGTGAGGTATATAAATTAAAGATTATTTTAATGTTACTTTTTTAACTAAATTAAAATTAATGTATACCTAAAAATGAAATTTATAATTTAATGAAACAACTAACTATAACACATTATAACAAGATATTCAAATTTTAATTTTTTTATACTATTGTCTTATGTACAACTTGAATTAGGACATGATTATGATACAGAGGGAGTACTAGAATTCTCAATTTAATGATTCAAAAGTATATTTTATGGTAGCGTGCTAAATTTTTAATTCCATATAAAAAATGGAAGTATTTGATATTTAATTGAAAATGTGATTTGACGTGAAGTTTTTTAAGAAGTTGAGAATAATTTATAAAAATCTCAATTGCTAAATTTTATTTTTGATAAATTTTTAATTTAATAATCACACTCTTATATATTCTTATTCCCGGTTACCTTGTATTAGGGAAAGTTCCTCTCAATACTCATAATTCAATAAAAAAAAATTAAATTGATTAATGATAAATTTTATTTGACAAAATTTTGAATTATTAGCAAAAAAAAAAATTTTTTGGTGTATTAAATTTTATTAAATAATAATTTTTAAATTTTAAAAAAAATTCCCCATAATAAAATAATAGATATAAAATTTATATCTATATATTTATATGAAAGCAATAAAAGAGATAAATTAAATACAATATAAGTTGAATCACATAAGATGACAAATGAATGTATTCATATTTTCACTCAAGAGAATTAAATTAGAATTAGAAAAAATAAAAAATTTCATATCCGTTAATAAAAAAAATAATAATAATTGATATCATTTAGAAAAAAAAAAAAAATTCCATTTGGCCTTATATATATGATGGGAGAAAAAAAGAAGAAGAAAAACATTATCCTTTTTTTATCGAAGATATTTCTATAGATTTTGGTAAAGCGAAGCAATGAGAAACATAATTTTTCATAATCTTCTTGTTTTCCTTTAATTTGTTTAAATTTTTGAATTTTTAAGAAAATAAGAAAATGATGAAAAAGAAAATTCTTTTTTTTTTTTTTTTAACATTTTATAAATTTGATTTATTTAAAAAAATAACTTTTATTTTATTTTTTAACTAAATTAAACTTGAGTTTAAATATTGTAAAACTAATTTTTAAATTAAAATTACTCCCTCCGAAAAAAAAAAAATTATTTCTATTTTCACACATATTAAGAAAAGTGATTAATTTAGTTAAAATAATGATTTTTGTTTTATATTTTTCATAAATACCCTATATTATATTATTAAATAATTATCTTAATTATCTTGAAAATAATTATTATTTAATGTTAATTTTATTAACCACTAAAATTTTATTTAATGCTAAATCTCACCACCTATAAAATTTTAATTAATAAATTTTAGCCAAGAAAAAACATAATAGTTTAATAAATTAAATATTTTACCAAAATTAATATGCATTATTTTCTAGTCAATCCTAATATGTATCTTTTATTTAGTCCAATAAAATTAATTAATTATTTATTGATAATAATATAGTGTGGTGAAATATTAAATAGTAATATATTAGTAAATTAACATATCAACTACTCTTTAAAAAATGAAAGTGAATTATAATTTTGAACGGATGAAAAAAAAAGTGAGCCTATTTTTTTTCATACGAATAAAGTATAATTAAAAAAAAATTATAAATATTGAGTAATAAATATCAAAAATAAAAAATTAAGTATAAACATATCATAAATAACTCTCATAATGATTTTGCACGTAAAATATAAAAGAGTAGGTGAAAGAGGATGGAAAGAACTGTTGTGTATGTTGTGTATTTTTATATAATAGTCATTTATGTGTGTTATAATTATATTCTTAATGAGTGCCCTACCGTTTAACTAAATAAAAAAATTTGAATCAAATAATATATATTTTTTAATCTCACTATATTAAAATTTTATCAGTATTTGATTAATAAATTTAGTAGATTAAATAAGTTTTACTTTTACGAAAATGAAAAGATCATACTTAATTAATATGATTACGACTTTTATATACCAAGTAATATTTGGATATTCAACCATGAATATTTTCTAAAGCTTTCTGATCAACCAAAGTCACTTTGAAACAAGCACTAGAGAGGTCATTGGTAGAATGTCTGGCGATACTATTCTTATACAAGATGCTAAGGGAGAAAAGGTTTGTATTTAAAACTCCTACAGAAGGATTGCATTGACTATTAAAAATCTTGCCTATGCATTTCCTTGGTTCAATTTATCTACTTCCATGCAGGTAGGCAAATTTTTGCAATTTTTGTTGGAGGATTTATAATAGCATTTGCAATTTGCATCAAAATTAATTTTTAATTCTCTTTAGCGACATATGTTTAGCGATTATTTTTTATTATTTAGCGACAATTTATTTGTCGACTGAAATTAGCGATGAATATTTTTGTGAGGAGTGGTTTCCATCTCTAATCCATCGTTAATTTAAAATAGCACGGATTTGCTTGTATTAGCGATGAAAAACAATCTGCTGCTAATAATACGTGTTTTTTGAAGTGAACTAATTTATTCATTAAAGTTGGATTTTTAAAATTAGTACTTGGACATAATTTAAGTTTACACAAATTAAGTATTTTAGAGAGTTTGATTTTAGAGTTAGTATTCAAGAAATCATTTTTTAATACATAGATTGAGCATGATGATGTGTTCTTGAACTCACTTTGGAAGATGACTTAATCTAAATTAAAATTGACAATTTAATGATGATTAGGAATGTGATATTTTTTTTTATGAAATAATATGTATGGTTAGTTTTGAGGTTGTTTTAGATCTTGTTTAGATTAATGGTGGTTGAAATTCAAAAACTTTAATTCTAAAGATATATTTCATTATGATTGACCCAAGATTTTTTTTTTTTAATAATTATGTGATTTTTTCAAAGATAACATGTGAAATGCGATTTTATCCATAATAGATTATTGTCTTTTATTCTTATCATTCTTATCATGTGAAGCCAAAGAAAACATCAAAGAAAATTTGTGGTTAAAATTCTAGGCCGAACCGCAAAGAAATTTTTAGTTGGTATAATATATAAAATTACCGATTATAAATTAATTATTGGTGATATGATATATTAAAATATTAATTATAATACATATTTTATAATTTAAATAATTAATTATTATATTTATCTCATATGTTAATTATTATTTAACATGTCACATTATGATTAATAGTTCATGATTTGACGAGATGTGTGTGATTAAATTTATCTAAGTTTTTTTCATACCACCTAATCCATAAACATGTGAAATGGAAGAGAAATGTGACGATAGAAAACTCACTTTTTAATTTGCCAAAAATAGGAAAGTTGGTATTTAAATACTCTTTTTCTTTTTTACAACTCTTTTATAGTTGAAGAAAATTATAAGGTGTACAAGGCATATAACCTTTGCAACCATGTCTGAAAATGGATAAGAATTGAATTACTACGAAATGTGTCGTCTTATCAAAAGAGTTCGTGAACTCGTATGATTCATGTTCGGTAAACATAATACAACTCTTAAAGAAAATTATAAGGTGGATAAGGTCTATATTCTTTGCAGCCATGTCTGAAAAAGGATAAGAATTGAATTACTATGAAGAGTGTCATCTTCTCAAAAGAGTTCGTGAGCTTATATGATTCATGTTCAGTAAACATAATACAACCCTTGAAAAGTTGAATTTTCTTGCCATCCAAACACATGATTCTTGTTCACTTTGTATGATTTAGAAAACCTTCTCCTCAAATTGGATTTTCTTGAACAACAGTTTGAAGGAAAATCTATCAACATATGACAATAATAAATCATTGACTCAAATAATTAAAATATTTAAGCATACCAAAAGATGCAAGTAGGAGTCATTGCTTCCAATCTTATAGAATATACTGAAATATTTTTTTTTCAATAACCCTATTAGATAATTTTTTTTAAAAAAAATGTCTCATCTTATTACATAATTAATTCTACATGACTTGATTTATATAGTCAAATAACAATTATAAATTTATAATGATTAGCTAAACGATTTCTTTTACTACTAAATCAAATATTACGGAAATTTTTATCAACCAATCAAAGTATAATTAATTCTCATTATTTCTTAATATTTGCTAATATTTATCATTAATATTATTTTCTAAGCAATAAATATTTATTCTTCTGAATAACAAATTCAAAATTGATTTCTTCTTTTTTAATATTAAAAAAAATTTTCATAATTCTTATTTTTTTTAGTCAAAGCTGATGGCATTGTTGAATATTGGACCAAAAAAAAAAAAAATGATATGATGTGATCATATACTGACTACAGATGGGCATTGACTTGAGATTTCCAAGCCACATTTACTAGAGATTTACAAACAAACCCAATTCAACAAAGTTTAACATTTTTGGGCCTCATAAGTCCAAGTAGTGCAAATATATTGTTATAAATTAAAGCCCATCTTAACTAAAATAACAACCCAAAATTTTTTTAGGTCTGAATTTCTCAAGTTCCTACTGTAATAAATAAAAGAGGCAATAATTCTTATTGGATTAATTATTTAAAATAATTAAATATTTATTAATTTTTGATAAATTTAATTTTAATTAAAAGTTAGAATTGAAGACCTCATAATCGTAAGAACACTTCTAGTAATGTTGAATAAAAAAACATCATTAATGAATATTTGAAATTTAAATTTAAATTCACCAATAAAAAAATTTCTGCACTGGAGGCACAGTGCTGTTCTACCCTACTTCTCAAGGTCCAAAAACCTGTAACAATCCAATAAAAGTGGATTTATCTCATGTTATCATGTATGTGCTAACTAATTCTATATGATGTTAAAATGGTCAAACTACTAGAGTTGTTTGTCAGAAAACAATTTGTAATATTGAAATGAAATATATGCTCCATTTTGTAAGAAAACATGACAGAAACAACCATTCTGTCCACTTTGCTGTGACCAGGACCATAAATTGGATACCTTTCTAAATAGCTAAATCTAAACATATACCTTAATGTTCATCAGGAGCTAAAAATGCTCCATCCATCAATCATTTCTGCAACTGGTCTTCTCCTGTATTTGTTTATTTCTGAATTCATTTATGGACTTTCAAGAACTAAATTCAACATTTTTTGCTGCTTTTCCCTTTCGGTTCAGCATTTCACACAGACCATGAAAGCATTAAACAAGTGATTAACATTTTCGTCCTTTTAATTTGAAAAATTAATTAATTAGTCTTCATGTTTGATTCCATCAAACATATTAGTTATTTCCCAATTTTTACTTGAAATATCAGTTGAACAATTCTTGTATGAATTATTTGCAGTTGAGTCGGATGTAGTGTGACTAAACTCAAAGTCATGGTCTTGCTTTATTTGGATGGTGTTGTCTGTAGGAGAGGACTTCGGTTGTAGATCTTGAACATATACGAGGCCAACAAAGAAGAGTGATTCAAGTGAAATGATATCTGTGGCAACATCTGTTGAAATCTTGTTTTGTAGGTGGGTTGCCACTTTTGTTGCCAACTTGATTGCTAGAACCTGCAGCTTTATATAATCATAAATTAATAAAATAATAATTTTTTAAAAATTTATACATAATTATATCATCCTATTTATATTATAAATTAATAATTTATCATTAGTAATTTATTAATATTATATATATATATATATATATATATATATATATATAATAGATTATAATATTTTATTATTATTTATTTTTTTAAATTTAAATTTAATTGAATTTTATTTTTAATTTTTCTTATTATATTTAGAGGTAACGAGATTAAATTTTTTAATTTTTTCTGTTTAATTTATTTAATTCATATTGAATTGTTAATATTTTTTTCAATATATTTAATTTATATTAAATTAATTATAAAATTTATAAAATATGATAATTTTGTAATTAATTGAATATTATTTTTTAAATTATAAATATTTTCTTTAAATTAATAAATTAGAATTCTTTTGAGACCGGCTGTCACGGGCCCAAATTTGTGCTCCCAACTTGAGACCGTGAGGCGCTTGTCAATCCGTCACAAGCCAGCCAATCGTTCAACTACCTGTGAGAAACCATCACAATAGTTATTAATAAAGGGTCATTGATAGCCATAAAGGCATTTCATAGGGACATTAGGGCATCGCAACATCATAGCAACCAAGCATTCATAAGAACAAGGGACAACATGTGAAGAACATCATATCACGATCATTTTATTGATTGATAGTAAATCATTACATAATAAAAGCCACAGTGCGCCCATTGTAAGTAGGGAGAACCTACAATGGACTAAGCAACCAACAGTGCCTGGCTCCCCAATCACTTGGCTCACCAGTCACTCTCCCTATATATGCTAAAAGAGCAAACTGGACTGTACGAATAAGAGAAAGCACTAGGTGCGAGGAGGAGAGTACCTTCTAATTACAAAATTACTTAACCAAATGATCTAATTCTAAAGTCTAACATATTAGCCCCTAAAATATTACAAAATCAACCCCCGTTACACCGGCCCTCCACCTTAATAAGATGGATTAAACCTTCCTTAGCTTTCATGTCAAGCACAACGCCTGAGGGAAAGACGGCGGCTAGGGCCACTAGGCGCCCAACGACTTGAACTTGAGGATCACAACGAACTGAACTATTATATACTTATCTGGTGGATGCGCGTTTTGGGCTCTTTTACCTCTAACTAGAAATATCAGAGGAAAGGATGCAAGCAAGGGTGACAAAGGAACGGCTGAAAGTCTTGTTTGAATGAATGCCCACAGGTCTGTCTTATCGAACATCTAAGACTGATGCTATTAAGGCATAGGCTGCTATCGAATCTAGCTATACGGAAGTGACATACTTAAGATACGAATGAATAGGAAGAGAAAGCGATTAACGAAACATAGCTATTCTTTGCACTTAATTTATTAATTAATTAATTTTTTTAATTAATAAAATTTATTAATCCCAACATTGTTAATTTACAGAGGTTTTACGGTACGTGGAAATGCAATAGCCACAATATCATAACAATTAATTATACTTTTCAATCAGGATATGGTTAAAAAAAAAAAAAAAAAGTCCTTTTCCATCAAAGGTTCAATTTTTATATGGGTTCTGGTAATTTTGAGCTACTCGGAAACACAAAGATATGATGCTGCCACTCTGCCTCCGAATGTGGGTAAATTCTTCTTCTTATTTTTTTTTTCCATTTCTTTTTAGATAAACTACTGATAAATGATTGAAGTAAAGCTAATTACTTTTGTTGTGAAATGTTACTTGTTGGATGCTCTTAACCAAATTGCCAAAAAAATGGCAGCCATTGACTGAATTTTGATGTCAAGGCTTGTGATGATCAAATTCGACCAGTTGAACGAACAGATCCTAAAAGGAACGTTACTTGCAATTGAAGATTTGAGAACAATACCTGCCATGTTATATCCTTGTATTTTTCTCTTAATCTCAAATGAATTTTGCTTTTAATAGATATTTTTCAATCCATGGAACCCCAAGTCATTCTAAAATTAATGGATAATTTTTAACTGTAAGACAAGGGAAAAGTTCCCTCTTGGAAAGGAAATATTTCCTGGTCATTTTTAATTATAATGTCGTTTTTGTGGGCGACGAATCGTTTACTTAATATCACTGAGTATTATATTTAGAAGGTGTGGTTTATTTGGTTGGTCATCTTTTCAACAGGTTCCAAATCTTTTGTTTTTAAATGTGTATAGGAATATTATTAATTCAGGGTTTGGTCGTTTTAGTCTTGCAGGAGAACTTCCATCTGAACTTATCAGGCTGCCTTACCTTGAGAGTATGTGAGTATACGTTCCATGTAAATATGTTTTTTCCCCTGCTTGAATTGGGTTGAAAGATGGAACAAAAGGGATATGAATAGCCTTTAAAGGCTGCGAGGTTTTGAGTTCAGGCCCCATTTGGAATCAAATTTACGATTGGGGTTTGGGTGCTTTCAGTTTTCCTCCAAATGTGTTAATGTTAAAAAAGGGGAAAAATGGTAGCAGTTTGAACTCCTTGAGTCATTTTTTACTTTCTTTCAGTGATTTTGCTTACAACTACTTAACTTGTTCAATACCAAGTGAATGGGCTGCATTGCCATTGAAGTTCATGTAAGCTATTATTTTTGTTCTTTTTATACTATCACCATTTTTAAATGAATAGCTCTTTTTTTTTTTTTTTTTTTTTTTTAATGCATCTTGTAGAATTAGCCAAGCAAAATTAATACAGCTCTCTTCTGGCAAACCGGTTCTTATATATTTGTATGTTCAAAATTTTGGATTTTTCTTATTTGTTTGGTATTTGGACACTATATTACAATTAACAATTTAGTATATTTTTCTTACCAGGAGCCTTGAACTCAACCAATTTTCTGGACCGGTCCCTCGGGAGCTTGGGAGATTAGTTAACTTGGAAGATTTATAAGAACTTTCATGGACTCTTTTATTTTTTATCTGGTGTTTATATAAATTTTAATTGCAGGATGCTATCATCCAATAATTTGAGTGGAAATTTTCCAATGGAACTTGTTGATATGAAAAACCTGATTGATTTGTAAGTTTTTTGCAATAAAGATGTTATTATATTAGAAACAGATTTAATAGTATTAATACAATTTTTTATTACAAATGCAGTAGGATAAATGACAACAATTTCAGTGGGAGAATACCTGATTTTACATAAAACTGGACTCAACTCAACAGACTGTAGAATCCTAAACTCCCAAAAGATTCTCGTGTTAAATAAAAATACCCTTAATTTCTTGTTACTGAAATCTTTTAACTTTTTTTTCTTCAGAGAAATTCAATCTAGTGGGCTATCAGGACCCATTCCATCAACAATTTCTGTTTGGGAAAACTTGTCAGATTTGTGAGTGAAAATGCTTGAAATAAATATTTATTATGTTTACTTGCTTTGTGAATATATATATATATATATAAAAGGAGTCTGTTCATAATTGCAATTTTAAATACAGGAGGATTACTGACATAAATGCAACAAATCAGACTTTTCATGATCTGAGTAGAATAACAGGTCTTCTATGGATGTATGTTCACTGCTTACGGTCAGTTATGTTCATTAAAAAACATATAATAATCTTTGTATGTAACATGTTTATTATTGGATTTTCAGAGTGTTGAGGAACTATAATTTTTCAGGGGAAATCCCTCAATACATCTGGGGAATGAATAATCTGCGAATTTTGTAAGTACAGCACGTGTATCTGATAAATAAATATTTCATTTATTGTCTATTGTTTTACTTCAATAAGGTCATGTTGTTACTTCAGTATATAAATGCCATGATTTTGACAGTGATCTCTGTTTTAACAATTTAACCGGAAAGCTTCCCACTTCCATAATGAATCCAAATCTGTTATTTGTGTAAGTTATCAATCCAAAATTTTGAATTTTTTACATTGCTAGCATACTAATTGTTTGATGTGCTTTTGATCAGCTATCTAAATCACAATATGCTAAGTGGAAACATACCTGTCAATATCAGGAAAGGAATAGATATGTACGTACCTTTTAGATGATAATACGTTCATCTTCCTTGCAAGGAATGTTCTTCACAAATCTTACTCAAGATTAAATTACTAAACTGTAAAACTTTCTTGATAATGCTCTATAATCGGGTCTAATTTTTGTTTTCATTACATAAATTAGAGGTGGAGCATGCATGGAAGATTTTAAATAGCAATATAGGTATAATATTTGGCAAGTTAATTATAAGAATGTTTGGAACGTTTCCCATGTAGATATATTTTTGCCACCATGAAGACGTCATTTTGATGTACTAACATAACTATACTTTGGTAGATTGTCATTCTTTATATATTAAATTGTGGTGGACATACTGTGAAAATTAATGGGAATGAGTATGAAGGAGACAGAGAAGATGTTGATGGTGCTGCGAGATTCCATCAAAGTGACAAGAACTGGGGATTTAGTAGCACAGGATACTTTCTTGATGACGATGATAATAAAAACATAGCTACCGATAGTACAAATGTTTCTTCATCAAACCTTAATGTATTTGTACAGTACAGCACGGTTGTCTCCTCTTTCACTTACTATCGATATTGTTTAGAGAATGGAAGTTATAATGTGAGTCTGCACTTTGCAGAGATCCAATTCACAAATGACAAACTATATAACAGTTTTGGGAGGCTCACTTTCAATATCTATATTCAGGTAATCAATCAATTTTTGAGAGAAGGGTAGTTCTTCCTTTTCATTAACTTGCAAGAAATGGTTTTGCTGACATGTCTAATATTGCAGGAAAATTTAATGGAGAAGGACTTCAATATAAAAACTGAAGCTTCTGGTTTTCTTAAACCAGTCACAAAAATACATACTGCTAATGTTTAAAGTGGTATTTTGGAAATCCGATTCTATTGGACTGGGAAAGGGACTGTTCGGATCCCCACTTTTGGAGTCTATGGGTCCCTAATATCAGCTATTTCTGTGAATCCTAGGAAGCTATCTTTTACTCTTGTCTTAAAATGATTAGGCATTGATAACCTGATTATATTTTTGCAGCTGAGTAGAAATAAAATTGGATTTCATGTTGTGGGTTGATATCCCGGGTTCTGATTATGAGTTTCTTAACTTGTTTTCTTTTGTGTTTAAGCCAAAATACATAATTACTTTATGGGATCTTATATGCAGAATTCAAACCTCACTTTGCTGGAGGAAAGAAAAAGGATGGACCTATTGTTCTTGGCGTTGTAGGATCATGTCTTGTACTTTCAGCATTGTCTATCCTTTTGTGGAGATGCTATTCAAAAGCAAAGAGAGGGAGGCAAAAAGGTTTTAGCTGTTTTATGAATCATTGCACCACTTAAGCCAGAATGTTCTGTTTGCTGGTTACAATTTTGCTTGCCAGAATTTTGTTTTTTGGCATCTCTTAAAAACTCAACTTTTGTTAGACTGCAGTTCATTAGTTTAACAATTTAACTAGCTTTGTTTAGAGAGTTTTTAGCAAGATTTGATTGAATATTTGAGAAGATAACCCCAATTATATCAGATTGGATGGTTAATTTTGTTTATTTACATTTTACACATGTTGCATTTTCAAATGACAACTATATAGTTATTTATTAATAACAAATTTATATTGCATACTTCATTTTGTTTCTTTGGACAGACCTTGAAGTAGAAATACAAACAGTTTCTTTTACCTTAAAGCAAATTAAAGTTGCAACTGACAATTTTAATTCAGCAAACAAGGTAGAAGAAGGCGGATTTGGACCTGTTTACCAGATGTTTCTTGCTTCCTTTTGGTTGCCACTATTAGGAAATGGATATCTTCAAAGATTGTGCAGAAGTTAATATGTTCCTTGCTGGATACAGGGTTGTGTAGCTGATGGTACCAGGATTGCTGTTAAGCAGCTTTCGTCTAAGTCAAGACAAGGAAATCGTGAATTCTTGAATGAGATAGGCATGATTTCATGTTTGCAGCACCCAAACCTTGTGAAATTTAATGGATTCCAAGGAGATCAATTGTTTCTAGTATATGAATATATGGAAAATAACAGCCTTGCTCGTGCCTTATTCGGTATGTGAAGATCTAGTGAACTAGTGATTGACATGAAATATCCTGGAAATTACATTTATGTAGATTATGATAATTTTGCATATTTCCTTGGATAATTATTCATAGGCCCAGAACAGCATCAACTGAAATTGGACTGGCAGGAAAGGAAGAAGATCTGTGTTGGAATAGCTAGTGGTTTAGCCTTTCTACTTGAAGAATCCAAAATCAAAATTGTTCATAGAGACATCAAAGGTACTAATGTTCTTCTTGATAAGGATCTAAACCGTATAATATCTGACTGGTTTGGCTAGACTTGGTGGAGAAGAAAAAACGCACATCAGCACCAAAGTTGCTGGAACTATGTAAGTCGCTTTTTATCCTTGCAGAGAAGAGAAAACTTTTGGTGCCACACTTAAATTCTATTTTAGTTAAAATTTCTAACCTTCAAATTTTAACATGAGACATGAAATGTGATCTTGATATACAGAGGATATATGGCACCAGAATATGCATTGTGGGGATATTTGACCTACAAGGCAGACGTTACAGTTTTGGAATTGTGGCATTGGAAATTGTTAGTGGGAAGCACAGTACGACTTATTTGTCTTCTAGATTGGGTAATCCGCAAATCTGCCTATTCTATCTGTTGGAATTTCTTTGATTTCTTTAGTTCCGGAGAACATAAAATTTTGTGCACAATTAGGTCCTTAAAATACCTAGAAGAGAAAGCACGGATAACTAAGATATGAAATCTAAAGACTGCCTAATGCATGATATCCTTTTTATGCAGGCCCCAATAACAGCAGAATGGGGACCTATCTGAGCTTGTAGATGAGAGAATAGGATCCGAATTTGACAAGGAAGAAGCAGAAAGGATGATTAAAGTGGCTTTCTTATGCACAAATACTTCAGCTTCACTAAGGCCAGCAATGTCAGAAGCGGTGAAAATGCTAGAAGGAACTAGCATCATACATGACGTGATCCCTGAAACTACTGAGCGAAGATTTGAGGTTTACAGCCATAAAAGATCATAAGAAAAATGGGAAGTCAGAGTGCAGAAGGAAGTCAGTACTATAATTCAACATCGATCCACCATTCCTCTGCTTCTGTCAATGATCTATATAAAATTAAGGAGTCACAAAAGAGATCCAAAACCTGGAGAGACCTTTAGAAATTCCCAGTGAGGTTTAAACTTTAGAACCCTCAAAGACATCCTCTTCCTCAACATCTGCACCCTATCCAGATGATATTAGTATAAATTCTCAATAATATTTCTTTCCTTACCATTCAGGTTTCTGGACACGCTGAATCTGTAAATCTTATAAGAAATTTTTATGACTATATTTGAGTTATAGGATTTGTAACATGTATGCTTATATATTAAATTTCTTTCACTTTTTGGGTGGAATTCTTTACCTTTTTATACTTACGAGTTATATATGTAGGCCAACATGGAAAAAAAAGGCACCCTTTTCTTTGCAGGCTTTAAGAACCATATACGCATGCCATTTACAGATACAATTGTTGAATCCATGAACTTAGATATTTTTTTTCTTTGACCATTGGGGGAAGTTTTTTCTTTGACCACTGGGGAAGGAAACTAAAATCTGGATCTATAATGGCAGGAATATTTGTATTACAAAAATTAATTAAGAGACGATAATATGTATTAGTGATAAATTGAGAATGACGAATATAATTTACCTCAAAATATTGAGTTTTTTTTGGTCTATCTACATGCCGACTTGTGGTGTCTCCCACATCTTATAAAAAAGCAGAGAGACTGGTCCATTTCCACGGCCAAGTGAAAAATTCAAATTGGAATTTTGTGTTGTACCTAATTAGAGCCCACATGGAAAAGTTATCTGACTCCAAAGTCAATCATGTTGTTGGAAAATTTCTATCAGCAATTTACATACAACATTTATGTGACTGTATATAGTATTTAATTAGTGTTCATTGTATTTGAATGTATGAAAGAACTGCACACAAAAATCCCCATTTAATAATCAAGATTAATATACTTACCATATCTTTTAGTACAAGTACAGGTGTGTGTTTGACTAGAATAGAATTTTGGTTTTGTTAAAATTACAGCTGCTTTATGTGAGGGAGAATATTACAAAGATAGGATCACATGGCATATGAAAGCAACAAATAACCTCACCTAAATAAGTAAATGTTTGCTAAAAGCCTTGGAAAGAGCAATTCATAAAAGAAGTAGAAGCTATGTTTTTCCTAAAATATTTGTTTGTATCAGTTATTGCTTTGAGTTACATAGGAACAAGAAGAATTGATGCAGTTACTCTGCCTCAAGACGAGGGTATGATTTTCTTTTCTTTTCTTTTTTTCTTTTTCCCTGGAAAAAAATTGTCATTTTCTTGTTTTGCCGCTAGTTTGTAAGATCTCAATAGACAGAATAATCCTTTTCTTGTCTTGACCATAGTTATTTTCTTGATAGATTCTTTTGAATGGTAGGAGCCTATGGTCTTTGATTAATAAAATATAAGCATTAGAAGATTTTTTTTTTCTTTTTAAACTTTAAATTGTTGGTCAAGGTGAATATCAAAAAGCCTTTATTTTTATGATAGCCAAGTGGATAGTGAAAGTTGGGCTCTAAAATGCTGCGCTTGTGCATGTAGTGGATGCTTTAAATCAGATTAGCAAGAAATTGGGAGCCAATGACTGGAATTTCAGTGCCGATGACGCCTGTGGAAGTGAAGCAACTGATGGGCAGAGAAACATCTCCTGTAGCTGCAATTTCCAGAATAACACTTGCCACATTATATCCATGTAAGTTTCTCAAAATTTGAGCTTTTAATTTTGATATGTAAGTCTGGAAGCATGTTGAATCAGGTGTTAAGGCTAAAGATGGAGTTGAAGTACAGAAGTCAAATTATATGTAAAGAAAAAAAGATGAATTCCTGATTTTAATGCCCTCACACTCCTCCAAAAACCTAAATTATTCACAAAATAAAGTTACATTCAAATTCAGAAACTAAATTCAAAATTCAAATGATTGCTTCCTTGCACTGTGAAAACCTAGGTTTGATCTAGGTCTCAAGGTGGTGGAACTGAATTAAACTTGTTTTATGGGTCTTTTGGTTCGCAATGGATGCATGATATGATGGTGATTTGAATTTAACTTAGTTCATAATGGGGATTAAAGAGTGCTAAACGTGCTAATTTTTCAAAGATCAAGATTTGTAAGAATGCTTTAAAGGTTTAAAATTATTCTTAGTAGTTTATACTAAGCTCAGATTATAGAATGTTTTTTCTGTATGGGCCTATAATTTGGCTTCTAAATGTTGCTTTAACTTTTGTTCTAGAAAATTAATTATGGGTTTGGTTTGAATTTCAGGGAAATCAAGAACTTAAGTCTTCCAGGGGAACTTCCACCTGAACTCATTCAGCTTCCTTATCTTGAAAGCATGTGAGCATATGGATTCCATATAATGTTGCGTGCACTTGGGCATGCTTCTTGTTTTTAGAAAGCCAATAGATCCTGAATGATAGTCAAATTAGCTGTTGACATAATTGAGAAATAAAAACCAAAATTCTAAGGCTAAACTTATCTTTTATTTCATTGCTCTGGAAACAATATGGATATGAACAAATTGGCACTTCTCTTTGTATTTTCTCAGTTTCTGAGTTGTTAGGAGATAAGAATGGGAAAAATGTTCTGGAGTTCTAAACTCATGTTTCCTGGCTTGCAGTGATTTTGCTTACAACTACCTAAGTGGGTCCATACCACAAGAATGGGCTTCCATGCAACTGAAGTCCATGTAAACTCTTACTCTTCTTATTTTTATTTGTATTTGAGAGAACAGAATTCCAACGCATCTTGTTCAATTAACTGAGAACTACTGTGTGCAGCTCTCTTTTGGTAAACCGGTTATCAGGGAATGTTCCTAGCTATTTACAGAACTTCACCAGTCTTACATACTTGTAAGTTATAAAATTTGGACTATGTAGGATTGTTTTGACATTCTATGGTGATTGTATTCCACAATTGACTGTTTACTGAAGGCAAGTTACTGAGAAATAACTGGATAATTGGCATCTCATGAAGTGAAACATGTTTGCACATTTTTCTTCTTAGTGTCTTCCACAAGCAGTCTTTTCTTTCTATCAATCACAAAACAAGCTCAGTGGTGTATTTCTTTTCCAGGAACCTTGAAGCTAACCAATTTTCTGGACTGGTCCCTCGGGAGCTGGGGAAATTAGTTAACTTGCGAAGTTTGTAAGGAATTTTATTGACAATTATTTCTTAGTTTTTATTCCCTGCCCACACTTCCTTTTTTTTTTTTGGTAAGAATCATGTTAGTTTCCTGTTTCAGGATACTATCTTCCAATAATTTGAGTGGCAATTTACCAGTGGAACTTTCTGAGCTTAAAAACCTGACTGATCTGTAAGCCTTTTCAGAATGAAAATATAAATTCGTTTATAAACAAATTGGAAGTAAGCGTAAACGAAATACAATTCTTATTGCATGATGCAGTAGGATAAGCGACAACAACTTTAATGGGAGCTTACTTGATTTTATACGAAGCTGGCAGCAGCTTGACAGACTGTGAGATCCTCCACTCCCTAGAGGTAATGAAAGAAACATCCCTAAATTCTGGTTGTTAAAATTTCTTCTTGTTTTGCTTAGAGAAATGGAAGCTAGTGGACTGAAAGGACCCATTCCATCGACTTCTGGTTTGAAAAAATTAACTGATCTGTAAGTATAAAATTATCTATGTTATAATACTTTACTCGGCTTTATTGTTCTAATACGTTTTCTGAAATGCCTCTGGGAAAACAAGTACCTTGTAGTGCAGGCAATCATACTTTCAACCTGGTTCTTCCCCCTCCCCTCCCTATATGCTTCCTTAATTGCTATTTGAAGTTATCCGCTCATAATGACAATTTTATATGCAGGAGGATTAGTGAATTAAGTGGGATAACTCAGGCTTTTCCCAATCTGAGTAGCATAACAGGTCTTAGACGGCTGTATGTGCACTAGTATTTTCTGTGATGTTTTCAATTATTTATTATACATATACTGTGTCTGACATTATTTTCTTGATGTTCATAAAGGTTTCAATTATTTATTATACATGTACTGTGTCTGACATTTTTATTTTGGATTTCAGAGTCTTGAGGAACTGTAATATTTCTGGAGAAATACCAGTATACATCTGGGGAATGAATGATCTAAGAACTCTGTAAGTACAGTACAGTACATGAAAATTGATGATACTTTGTTGTTTGCCCTTCATATTTTCTTTATAAGTGCGATTATCAACTAGATTACTTTGAAAAAGAAACTTTAATGTTTGCAAGACAAATTCCAAAACTTTATATATCAATGCCTTAATCTCAAATAAAGATAAAAGCTCTCTATTTTCAAATGAATCTTGCTGCATATCTTGTCTCTGTTGCACTTGATTAAAGCAATCTGATTTGATTCTTTCCCAATAAGTAGTTATCAGTAGGAATTTAAACAATTAGAAGCCTAAAAAACTATAGAAAAAGTGTTTTTCTCTTGATGCATACAAAGCATTTTCTTGTAGCTTCAAAAAGGCCTTGGATTTTAAGTGGAAACAGACATAGAAATGCTGCTATATCTCTTCACAGATGCTACATACATGTCTTGATTTTGGGCAGGGATCTCAGTTTTAATAAATTAAGTGGGAAGCTTCCTACCTCAATCAACACTGCAAATTTGTTATTTCTGTAAGTTATTCAACTAAAAACTCTAGATTTTTAGTAATTATGCTAGTTTTGTCTAACTCGCTAACTGTTGACGTGCCCTTGGTCAGCTTTTTAAGTCACAACATGCTCAATGGAGACATTCCAATCATTAGGAGAGGAATAGATGTGTATGTATCTCGGCACTTTGATTCTTAAATTTTCTACTATTTGTCTAGGGAATATATATGCAACCTTCCTTGTAATCTTTGCCATCTGTTGTGGATGGTCTAACTTAGTTTGGGAAAGGGTGGATGTTATAGAAAGGTTGGAAGGAAGGAAAATGTAGAATAGGGGATGGAAATTTTTTCCCCTTTTTTTATTTGGTGTAGAAGAAAAATTCCATCTATTCGGAGAAGGGAAGGGGCAAAAATGAAATAAGATGAAAAAGTGGACTTCCAATGCTTCATATGTCTCTTTTATTTAATTTTGTTATGACAACAGAACATTGAAATTTTGTCTGTTACTATTTTATTTTCCTTTCAATTCTATGTTTTGTAACTCCTACCTGCTCTGTTACTTGTATTGTACATGTGATTGTTTTCTGAAAATCCTCCTTCCCATTAGAAGCATTACATAAATTCTGAAATGCATTTGCAAATTTTACTCTTCACTTTGAGTAGTAGTTGTAGTGAGAGATGATACAGTCATCTAATTACTCTGCCACAGCGCCATATTTCTATATTAATTGTGTTTTTAAAGCAACCAGACAGTTCACATTTCTCTTATGTCTTCGTACTTCTCTTAATTTTTTACATTAAAACCTGCGTATTTTTCTCCCTTAATGCAGGGATCTTTCTTATAATAACTTCACAAAACAAAGCCCAGCGCAGCCTGCTTGTCAGCAGACAAGGTCAGTATCTACTATATCCTTTAATTAAATGCAAATCCATGCCCTCTATGCACTTTTTATGTGTTACAGTATATTGTGGATCAAATATTGGATTATTTTATTTTATTTTTTTCTTTCTTTTTGTTAATTCCATAGGGAAATGAATCTGAACTTGTTTCGAAGTTCTTCAATGAGGAATGACTTGTAAGTTGCTTTCCTTGTTTCTGGTAGTTTTAGTTTACTGCATAATTAGCTGCCAAATATGTAAAATTTTCCAGTGGTACTCTACAATTGGTCAGTCAACTGAAGAAATCATTCCTTTCATCATGATCATTTATGTTGACCTTATATAATGTACTTATCGATGCTAATCTATTCTTTTCTTGACTTAAATTAGAGGTGGGGCGTGCATGGAAGATTTCAGATGTGATCGTTGTGAGTATTTTATTTGGAAATCTGATTGTGATGAATTACCTTGAAATTTATATTTCCAACTCGCAAAATTGTTCCAAAATACACTTCATTTTTAGCAGGCTACTAGGGCCATGAATTCAGATCATGGAAAGCAAAAAATCCAACTAAATTTAGATTAGTGAAAAGGGATGCTTGTCAAGTGAATTAGTAAAAAAAGGTGGTAAAATAGTTATTCTTATTGATGATAAATGGAGCCTTAAACAATTTAGCTCTAGAAAGTAGAATTGTCTTTGGAAATTAAAGATCTATAATTTAATTTACATTGCATTTGGTTAAAATAGAGGGAAAGAATTACATTTCAAATCTTAATTTAGTATTATTTCATACACGCAAGGAAATATCTCCTTATAATTAATATGCCAACTTTATCTATCTACTATGCAATCTTATCCTGCCAAAGTGAGATGATGCTAGTACCCGCAACCTGCCAAAGTAAAAATGAAAAAAAAGTCTCTGATTACTAGAGAAAAACTCAAGAAAATTGAAGGATTATATTAGGCTGAATCTCAAGAGGAAGTGGAAAAAAAAACACTGAACCAGAATGAACTTGCACTATAGGTTCAGAAAATCATGTATTAGAACAGGACTTAGAACAGTAAAACTGCTGTAGTAGCCAGATGTGATCTGCATCTGAATTTAGGCTTTGGGAAAATAAATTCAAAATTTCAAAATCCCATTCTTTTTTTGTAATCAGATTTTACAGATGGGAGTTCCAATGGAAAAATGAATAAAGGAATTTTCCAGTGAAAGATCACTAGGGAATAAAAATAATTTTAGAAAGCTATGAACTTACAGCATATGAGATTGTTAGCCTTTAAACTGACAATCTCATAGTTTCTCACAAGTTCTTTTCTAAGTTGTATTTTAACGTCTCTTTGCAGATTGGCACAATTTATATGTAAACTGTGGTGGAAATACCGAGATAGTCAATGGAAATACATATGAGGGAGATGCATATGATGCTGGTGGTGCTGCTAGATTCCATCTAAATAGCAATAACTGGGGATTTAGTAGCACTGGAGATTTTCTGGGTGACAATGATGATAGAAACTTAGACTCCAACATTATAAGTTTGTCATCATCAAACCTTGATGGATTGTACAGAACAGCGCGCTCATCACCTCTTTCTCTTACTTACTATCGATATTGTTTAGAGAATGGAAGTTATAGTGTCAGTCTACATTTTGCGGAGATCCAATTCACATATGACGAACTATATAACAGTATTGGGCGGCGGGTGTTTGATATCTATATTCAGGTAATCAATCATCAAAATTTTTACTGGAGAAAGTTTAATTTGTAAAAGCTATCGAAACTAGGCAGTTTTGGGTGAGAATCAGAAGATTTGTGCTGAACGCTAGAATGGATCATACATGAAACGTGTCAATGCTGACATTTTAGACTGCGATGTTGTTTGTGTTATTTAATTTTTATAAACCAATTTTAACTCTGTTGATTTTTTTTTAAATACATGTTGGTCTTCTCTTCTCATTGAGGTTGATGTTTCATGTGGCATGCCATGATGCATGAGGCTAATATCAAGCTGGCTTGTTGAGAGGTCCAGGATCTGAGGTTCAGAAGCATGATCTTCCTTTTTATTAACTTGTGAGAAATGCTGTTTCTTGACTGCATATTGCAGGATACTTTAGTGGAGAAGGACTTCAATATAAAAACTAAAGCCTCTGCTGTTCTTACTCCAACAACAAAAAGCTACAATGCTAATGTTTCAAATGGTACCTTGGAGATCCGCTTCTATTGGGCTGGCAAGGGTACCACTCGGATTCCAAGAATTGGCGTCTATGGCCCCATAATATCAGCTATTTCTGTGAATCCCAGTAAGTGATTCTGCTCTTTTCTATTATTAAAATGATTTTTGAGTTTTTATATTCCTGTTCTTGTACACAATCAAAAATAAACACATTCTCATACTTGTTCCAACAAAATAAAGTATTGAAGTGTTACTGTAGTGAAGAGTAATACACATTAGAGACAATGACTTGATGTTATGAAGGCTTTCTATGCCAGGCCAGTTACATTTTCACCATCAATTTATATTAAAAAAGTTTTTTGAGGAAATATTTTTGAAAAGCACTGCTTAAACTGCTTGAGAAACTTTGAGCTAGTCTGAGTAGGAAATTCTGAGGTTTTGAGTGTTATGTAAGAAATTTATTGTTTAATCAGCCTAGTAGACAAAAAATTGGATTTCAGCTCTGTGCCTATGTATTGTATCATTATTAACTTGTTTATCTTATTCAAGTAATAGGCATAAAATTTATTAGTTCATTTGGGCAGACTTCAAACCTCAGTCTGGAGGCCGGAAGACAAAAATTGTACCTATTGTCATTGGAGTGGTAGGATCATTTCTTGTATTCTCAGCATCGGGTATCCTTTTGTGGAGATGCTGTTCAAAAGCGAAGAGTAAGAGGCAAAAAGGTTTGAGCTATTCCTGATACATTGACCATAGCTTCTCCAAAACAGAAACAAGGCTTTCTGCTTCTAACTATATGCTAGCAATAATTCTTTTTCCGGACAAAAGTTAGAAATTGTTAAACATAGTAGAACTTCATCCTTTTCTCAAAATCCTCATTTATATGAATTACATGTACTGTTAGATAGCTTTGTTTATTTACATTTGACCTAATTATTTAATCTGCAAGACTTCTGGAAATAGGTTTTCTTCTTTAATTTTTGTATAAACTTAATTACTGCTTAAAATGTATAGAATAATTTTTACTCAAGGGCTTTTACTATTTCAGTAGGAAGTGTCTATTTATCAGTAATTAATCAAAGTCTGATATGGTTTTTAATTCTCATTGCATGTCGTAAATACTTTTTTGTATTAGTAGAAAGTGACTTTCACTTTTCCAGTAGAATAACTTTTGTTTTAGCGCACACATTTCTTAGAAGAGTTACTTCATGTTATCTGCATTTCAATGTACATAAAGGGACTAGGTAAAACCCATGGGTTCTGCTCTTTCCTTGGAAAAGACGTGTCAATCAGATCATGAAGTAAATACCCTTTTTTTTTTTACCTTAAAACATCTGAAATTTTTTTGTAAGTAGGATGTATTGGGAGTTTTTATTCATGATCATCTCTGATAGCTGGTGGCTGCCATGCTGCACCACACAATTGCATGGCATGCTCTGATAATTCTGTAGTTATGCATTAGTCAGAAATATGTGCTAGTTATGCACTAGGATGTATTGGGAGTTTAAATTCATGATCTCTGATAGTTGGTGGCTGCCGTGATGCACCTCTCCAATTGCATGGCATGCTCAAATGATAATTCTGTAGTTATGCAATAGTCAGAAATATGCAGTAGTTATGCCCTAGGATGTTTTGGGCATTTATATTCATTATCATCTCTGCTAGTTGATGGCTGCCATGCTGCACTTCAGCCATTGCATGGCATGATCAAATGATAATGCTGTAGTTACGTACTACTCAGAAATATGTAAAGCATCTTCATTGTGTTTTTGGGCAGAACTTGAAGGACTGGAATTCCAAATAGCTTCTTTTACCTTAAAGCAAATTAAAGCTGCAACAAACAATTTTGATCATGCAAACAAAATAGGAGAAGGAGGATTTGGACCTGTATACAAGGTTTTGTGACTTCCTTTGGTTAACATCACTAGTCCTATTTGAGTCTGGATGACATTTGAAGGATTCTATTAAAGGGAATATTCCCATGACTGTGGTGCAGGGTTTGTTAGCTGATGGTACTGTGATTGCTGTCAAGCAGCTGTCATCTAAATCAAGTCAGGGAAATCGTGAGTTCTTGAATGAGATAGGCATGATTTCATGTTTGCAACATCCAAATCTTGTGAAACTTCATGGTTGTTGCATAGAGGGAGATCAACTATTGCTAGTATATGAATATTTGGAAAATAACAGCCTTGCACGTGCTTTGTTCGGTAAGTAAAAATCTAGTTTCATAAATACATTAAAAAAGAACATAATCCTATAATTTACACAGGTAGATTATTGGCTTATTTTGAAAAGGCGTTATTTCTATGGATGATTGTTCATAGGCCACCCAGAACACGAGCAGTTGAAATTGCAGTGGCAAACAAGGCAGAAAATCTGTGTTGGGATAGCTAGAGGTTTAGCTTTTCTGCATGATGAATCAAGACTCAGAATTGTTCATAGAGACATCAAAGGCACCAATATTCTCCTTGATAAGGATCTTAACCCTAAAATATCTGACTTTGGGTTAGCTAAACTTGACGACAAAGAAAAAACCCATATCAGCACCAGAATTGCTGGAACAATGTAAGCCATTTTCTTTTTTATAGAGAAAACTTTTGGTGCATATTGTAATTTTATTTTTATTTTTTAATTTCTATCCTTTGTGTTTTTACATTAATTGTCACATGAATTTTCTATATACAGAGGATATATAGCACCAGAATATGCTTTACAGGGTTATTTGACCCATAAAGTAGATGTTTACAGTTTTGGCATTGTGGCACTGGAAATTGTTAGTGGGAAGAATAATATGACTCGTGGGCCAGAATACAAGTTCGCTTGTCTTCTAGAATGGGTAATCTGCAAGACCATTTAGTTTTGCTTCAGTCATTAGCATTTATTTCTTGCTTCTCCTCAAATTGCATTTGCATTTTGAAGATAATAAGAATATTGATGTCAATGAAGTGAATAAATTTTGTCAATGATATGTGCCGATTCAAGACTTCTGATCAAATATAAATACCCTTCCATTGCAGGCCTGTTACTTGCAGCGAAGTGGAAACCTACTAGAGCTAGTGGATGAGAAGCTGGGATCTGAATTCAACAAAGTAGAAGCTGAAAGGATGATTAAAGTGGCTCTCTTATGCACAAATTACATACCATCCTTAAGACCAACCATGTCTGAAGTAGTGAATATGCTTGAAGGAACTAGCGTCATACCAGATGTGATCCCTGAGGAAAGTAATCATGGTGAAGATTTGAGGTTTAGAGTCATAAGAGATCATCTCAATACAGGGACAAGTGATAGTAGGCAAGGAAGTTGGAGCCATAACACAAAATCAGCCAGATCTGCACAGTTTTCCTCTGCTTCTAGCAGTTATATGTAAAAATTATTCAGTCATACACGAGGCATATAGCCGGAAGTGACCATGATAAACAGATGCAAAGCCAAAGTCAGGTTTCCACACAAGTCCCCTTAATGATTGCCTGTTCCTCAACCGCCACTTAAGATCCTTGTGATATATATTCAAATCATCATGGGAAGAACAAGAAAGTTTCTCCCATTATGCGTTGATCTTTGTTAGGTTGTTCACTCTTTGCTACCATTTATAAACAAGGTATTCCATTCTCAGGTTATAAAATTTTTTATTTGTGATGCAAAATTTATTGCTTGTATATGAACATCGGATGAATTATAATGGGTAAGAATGTGTTCACAAAAAAAAAAATTGTCTTTATATCACTCAGAAAATAAAATTGATGATATAATAACTGCTTATCCTGGACGAAGAACAAGTATTTTCGTCTGATAGGGAGGTGTCAAAAGCTTTATACCAAGTTGGTTTCTGCTAGCTTTGGAGCACTTGCACTTTAGATGTAGATATACATCTGTGTCAGGCGCTTGCCCAATACAACACACATCCGACACGTCTGTTGTGCTAATTTTTTTTTTTTTTTTTTTTTTTAAATACCCATATCAGTGTGTTTATATCAATGTTTTGAAAACTGGTCGGTTAAAGAACCGGTGAAAGTAGAGTGGTAGAGGATCCGGTCGAATTAGTTAAATCGAAAAAAAATTGGTATATATATATATATATATATATATATATATATATATATATATATATATAATTTGACATTTATTATATATGATGAAAATAAATATTATTTGATATTTATTATTTTTGATAAAAAATAATACAAATTTTAAAAAAATTATGACCTGTTTGAATCGAAAAAATCAGTCCGATTTGATTGATTCAAGGTTAATCAATTGGTTCATTGATTTTTTAACTAATTTTTAAGGGATGGATTTTTGAAACTGAACAGATTGAATTTTAATTTAATTTTTAATTTTTTTTATTTGATTGACCAACTCAGTTTGATTTTAACAACCATGGTTTATACAGTATCCCATGCCTGTGTCTATGTGAATGTTAAAAACATAAGATGTCATGATGACATACGACCACATGGTATTTTCTCAGACTACACAGAAATCCATAATCTTTGGCTATATGTTGAAGGGTACCCTTTTTTATTCTCTCTTATGCATAACCTGGTGCTCAAGCCCCAAATATCATAAAAATTTAGTACCCATATATCATATTATAGGACTAAAATTTTATTGCAGTAGACCAAGTCAATGTAAAATGAGGGTAGTTGGGAACACATTCTTATCTTACTTGTGCGAGACTACGAGTGTTGATTGAATTGTAGCACCAGTTTTTGCTGCCCAACTGTGCTGTGTCATAAAGGTAAAAGCTAAGCTTGTTATCTGAAAACTTTGATTGGTTTTGGAATTTAGATACAGATTCTTGACATCTGAAAATGAAGTTTGTAGTATTTTCTTGTGCATGAACGAAAGCCGCCTCTTTCAACTTTCTGTTGTTGACTTGTTTTCATTTGCTCATTCTGTGTTCTTGTTCTTAGATTTTAATGAGAGCTCTTAACTAAAAGCTCAATGCAACAATAAATAGCATTTTTCTTTGAGGTTAGGTGCTGTAAAACTTATCTGTTTCCCAATTTCCACATCACATATATATTTCAAAACTTGCCTTCACATTTTAAACTGTCTTTTTTTTTGTTTTTGCTCTTTCTTAATTTATTATTATATGTAGGGATGTTTGAATTTATTTAAAATCGGTGATATTTAAAAAATACTAAATAATTTTTCGAATATTTAGGTAATTAAGTTAAAGTGTTATTTTGAAACTAAAAAATAGAAGGAAGAAAAAAAAAAATAGACATAGTAATTTTTTTGAAACAGTATTTATAAAATACTGTTTTCAAAATAGAGTTTTACTCATATATTCTCGTAATTTAGACTAGAAAAATTACTGCAGTAATTAGGAAAACATTAAGTATTTTTTGTTAAATTACAAATTTCAAAATCAGCATGATCTATGCCATTTTAAATTATTGAAACAATATTTCTCAATTTAACTATTAATACTTTAAATGTAAAATCAAAATGTCAAAAATTAATATTTTTAAAGTTTTATTTTTCAATTGTTAACTATGATCATTTATCAACTAATTTAACAATTCAGTGATTATTTTGTAAGTGTTATAAGAAGATAAAAATTATTTTTATTATAGAATAATATTACCCTTTATGAAGCAAAATTAACAACAAAATAGAATAAAATAAAATAACGTATAATTCCACGAAATATTTTTATATCACAAACGTAAAAATTTAATTAAATATGAATAGATTTTGAATGTGGGTAGGCCTTGGGTGTGTTGACCTTAAATTTAGCCAATCAGCAAATCATATTTTTATAATTATGATGATATTTAGTAAAATAAATCAAGTATGTTGAAATTTTAATTCTTGAATAATATAAATAATATAATTTGTATTATTAATGGATCTGGCTCTGTAGTATTCCAATCTCATGAGCCCAAAAAAATTTGTTGGACATCCCTCTATTTCCTAGTGGTTCTTAGCTAACAAAGTATCATAGTTATTGAGTTGTAGTTGCTTCTTTGAGTTCATTATCTGTTTTTTTTTTTTTTTTTTTTTTTTTTTTTTTTTTTTTTTTTTATTTTAATTTTTTTAATTATGTTAAAAATTTTTTTTTTATTTTTTTTTTTGATTTTTTT
>CANXYC011441674.1:0-19377 GCA_948193065.1 Aleurites moluccanus
ATAAGAGTAGGCATTGATATAAAAGTATGTTTATTATAATTTCTATATGTAGTTTTACAATGAGTAATGAAAATGTAAACACCAACAAATTCATTCTAGTTGTCCACATACAAATCAATTTTATAAGTAAACAAAAAAAAAAGTATAAAAAATATATAAGAAAAAGAGACAAATTAAATATAGTAAAAAACTTAGAATAAACATGTAGTGTAGAAGGTGGTGAAAAGAAAAGACAAAAAAAAAATAGTATTGGTGGTATTTGAACCTAAGACCAATCAATAAAAGTAAAATGTCTTAACCATTTATTCTACTCAATTTTATTTGTTATAATTTATATTGATTTATTGTTTTAATATTTTGTCATATATTGTCAAAAAAGTTATTTTTTAATATACAAATCCATTCTTCTTGATGAGGAGGATAACCTCTTAATTGGAAATTAGAAAATAATTTCTCTAACCTAAAGAAAATATGATTGAAAGGTGTAAAAAATCGAAAAACTTCAAATTTAGGTCAAAATAAAATGTTTTTGGGGTCGAAACGTGACCAAATCGCCTTCGGCAATTTGTCAGCGCGTAGATCTCAAAAAGTTAAGTGGATTCAAAAAAAAAATCACCTCGATCGGACACCCGAGCTAAAAGTTATGGCCATTCAAAGTTTTTTTTGCCAACCATAGGCATAAGGCCTGTTAGATGGAGGGCCGGAGATACATTTATTATAAGATTAAATAAATACACGTAGCTTCCAAATGCATAAAGTAACAAGAATTAGAATGGTAAATTTCAACTTCAAATATTTTGTCTTGTCGCGGGTTTGAAACGCGCAACAGTGAACTAGCCTCTTTTTTTTTTTTTTTTTTCCCATCTTCAACTTCCTCATACTAATACCCAGGTTCAGAATTCACGAATGCTTTCCTGGCCCCATCTACAAGCAGATTCAATATGATTTTGCAATGAATCGCAAATCGCAAAAATTTCTTAGTATTTTCATATTTGATTATGCATAAGTAATATAAGCTTTCCTTTATGAATTTTTAGTAATTCTACTTCCTTTGATTATCAACTCTCTCAATTCTGCTTTGATTATCATTCATGGGTTTCTCTTTTTATGGATTATTCAGATTCCCAGATGTTCCTCTACTGCAAGTGGTTTGTGTAACTAGTTCTTTTAACATCTTAGCTTCTTAACTCTTTCCGTACCTCAACGCCATCTGCAATGGTGAAGATTGTTTCAGGTTCAGAATTTATGCTTTCCTTTCATTTTCTGTTTACCGTACTTTCCTCTTCCATTCCTACTATTTCAGATTTGGACTTGCTTTTATTCTCCTGAAATTAAATTAAAAATTCAATGGAAAGTTGTGCAGTATAATCCTTTCTTGTTCTGTTTGTCCTTTTCTTCTTCAGTTCGCTAAATTTGGTGATTTGGTGTCTTGATTGATGTGCTTATGAGCATAAGGTAACATTAGGCTTTCATTCTTACATCTGGTATGTTTTTGATGCTCAATTGCACATATATTCAGTTATCTATTTCAATTCTTTCTTCTGCCTCTGAAAAAATAATTCTTTTGTTTCAGGTCTACAGATGATGATCAACTTGTTATTAAATTCAAGAAAAAGGTTCCAAATTTGAAATGGCCTGACATCATGGAGTCATGGGAATCCTTGACGGCATGAGTTACGGAGCTTCCAAAAAGTAACATTGATATTCATTATTCGTCATTCAATTGAACTTAAATTAAAAAAAAAATGCTTCAGAACTTGCATTCGGTCTTGGGTATTAATATATCTTCCTTTCAGTTTTGTACTACTGCTGGTTTGAAACCCTCCACCTTGGTCTCTATATTTTTATGTCTTGCATAGATTAAAGATATTTTTTCCTTAATTACTTTGCTGATTTACTAATCATGTTCCTGGAATTTGAAATTCATATGTAAACCTTAAACCTTGTAACCCTCTATTTGTTTTGCGACTTCAAACCTAAATATTTTGAAAAGGACTCCTTTACCACTAATCAAAGCTCATTGGTACCTATTAACTACTACATATATGATCTCAGAACCCTCTGTTTGGTTTCTCATAAAATACTTATCAATGTGATTATCTCAAATGAAAGAAGTGCTATGCTTTGCTTGTTTTTATTCTTTATCCGTATCTTTTCTTTTACTTGGAAAATTGTAAAATCAGAGTTTTGTTAGATTATGAAATTCTGGTTCTGCAGTCACACTTTCTGAAATTAATCATGTATTTGATAAAATGTCTGTCTGCTGAAACAATCTGGTTTTGTTTGTGATGTTCAGTTTCACATACATTCAATTTTTTTGTCTAAGTTTTTTCTAAATCTTTGATTCAGATTATGATCAACTTGTTATTAACTTGAATAAGCAGGATCCATATTTGAAATGCCTTGACATCATGGAGTAATGGGAATTCTGGACATCAATCTAAATTGTTGGCCATTCAACTGAAATTAACAAAAAAATTGCTTGAGAACTAGCAGTCAGTCTTTGGTATTCATATAAGTTGGTTTCCTTGATTTTATTTATTGCATACCTTACAGATTTTTTTTTTAAATTGTTGTTTGCTACTGCATCACTTTTCATATAAGTTGATATCTATAGGCAACACAACTAACTAGTCAAACTTGCTTTAATCTAAACAGAGTATTATATAGCAGCTGTACTAACTCTATAATTATCATATTAGCCTCTCATATATATTGAAAATGGTTCAATTTTATATTTTCCACAAGTGATTTTTGGATAAATTTTCAGGTATACTTACCTTCATATACAAGAGTTACTGGAAACATTTGCCAAACAATCAATTTATTCATGTGCGTATAAGACATTTGGTTTTATACATTCAATCTATTTATATTGAATCTTCAATCTGTTTATAATTAAATAATGTGGTTAAGCATCAAATGTCATTACTCAGAGCTATTCTTCTTAACCTTACAGATTTTTCACTTTATTATTATTTATACTACTTTTTTTTTTTAACATTTTCAGCGTAAGATATGCTTTCCAGTTGAGCATATCTCATGCAACTTTGTTGTCTCTTCACTCTCCTGCTGTGCCTTTTCATTTCCCTCTTTTAGTGGTTTTATTTTGCATTTGATGATTGTAGAATTAATTTCCCTATTTTGGGCACAACAATAGGTTATCGGAGAATGGATTGCGTTTTCAATGGGGAGGACTGTCGATTTGGGGTTTCACTTTCAGCGTTACTGGAAGGTAAACTGTTTGATCGTCATCAAATCGAGGCCATATGATTCTCTTTTCATTATTTGGACTCTTTCATTCATAATCCTCATTTAATGAGGTCAGTCAATGTTCTCTTCTGATTATTTGGAGTATTTTCATTTATAAATTATAGCTGTTTGTTAAAATGTGGGTAACAATGTTTGCATTTGTTGGTTAAAACCAAATTTGCATATTTTAATCAATTGTTTTACACCAGTAACAATTAAACTTTTGCATCTTTTAAAATATTTATTCCTCTATGTTACCGTCATAATCTCTTCCAATTCTTCAATATGTCTAGAATTTTTGAATTGTTTTGCCCTCCCATCCTTCAACTCTTTTCTCAATTACCAAAAGTATTCAATAACTTGGTCTTCTTTCCTCATGTTACGTATCTTTCCGTCTTAACTAGCTCAATTGTCAAGCAATTAAATGACTTCTTAATCATCTTGAAGATGAATTTGAAGGATTTATGATAGACAGAGATAGACCATATATGAATATTATTGCAATTACATTTTCATTTATGAGCATATATTAAAGAGAGCAAGAGAGAGGGAGGGAGAAGAGACATATTGCTTATAAGATAATAATGGGAATGACTTCTCTCATAATAAAATTTTTCATTGTTTTAGTGCTTTAGAAATTAAACATGAGAAGAGAGAAGACTGTTGTAAGAGCATGACTATTCCAAACATGGTAGTGTACACGGTCATGCTTTTTTTTGATCATCTGGTAATTTCACATAAATTTTTAATAGTGTACATTAAAAGCTTGTTTCCACATGAGTAGAATCTGGTGACTCAAACAACTCTTCAAGCGAATTATATAACTTTATAGACCAACAACTTCAAATTATATATATTTTTTGTACATTAGCAACTCCTGTAGACCTTGAAAACCACACAAATTACATCATCAAGTCTACTGGAACAACATGAAACCACATGTTCCTAAAATATTGAAACATCATCTTCTTGCTGTGTTGTTCAAGATTATAACTCTTTAGACTGGACTAATTCATTGTAATGTTAGCTAATTGATTGCTTAATGAATAAAAAAAATGTCTCGTCTCATGTCAGTATGTAGTTGAATAAGCAACTCACTTTGACCTATCACTTTTCATCAAAAAAACTAACTTTAGTAAGAAAGCTCTATATAAAAAAATTGCTATTTAAATTTGGTCAAGAAGTCTTGTTTTAGTTGGTACTTCTTCAATAATTTATAATATACTTAATAAACTTATAGGTCCATTTCACTTTTCTTATCTTGCAATTTCAAACTCCTATTACATTTTTTCATATTTGATTCATATTCTAATTTTTATTACTTCTACAATCTCCAATTTTTATTTTTACAAATATTTTAGATGGATACTAGCCTATGATCTAATTTATCCACATCATGATGCTCTAAGTTCTACTATGCACCTAATACTTGCATCAGGGTTGCTACAACAGGGCAACTTCCTGCAACTAAAATGTTAAAACATAATGTGCTTACTGTGATCTTCATTACCAAAACATTTTATAATTGGTTAATTATTTGATGTGAACAAGTACCAAGTAATTTTGAGTATTATGTTGGAGCTGTTGCAATGAATTTGCTATGGGATATTGATTAATTTTCTACTTTATTTATTTTTTATCCAATGTGTTTAGTTTTAAACTTGTGTGAGGAAATTTAAAATCAGCACATAGTTCTTGTCTTTTTTTCTTTGAGGGTACAATTGCATAGAAAATGTGTTTTGTTTTGTAAAAAACTTCAGATTCTAGGTTTAGGTTTTTCAAAGAGGAAAAAGAAGAAAGAAGAAAGAAATTGGGCTATTTACATATATCATGTGAAATAAACTAATGCTTTGAGATTAAGCAAATAAAATTTGATCATACCCTATACTGAACAAGAACTTCACAACTTATAAAAATGTTGCCCGAAGCTCCCGCGCAGAGCTTAATATGAAATAAACATCAAATAATTGTAAAAAAAAAAAATAATGGACAACACACAAGCTATTGAGGTTGTAGTTGTCGTTTCTTTTATCCCCACCACCAACCATCTCAAACCAACGACCAACTTCTTCTTCTTTTTATTTTTTTTATTTTTGTTCCTCCCTCTTATTGCTACCTATTTTCCACCTGAGGTGTTACTTTTCATTATTTTTTTTGCACTTAGATTCGGATCTGAAACTTATATTTTATTTTTCCAAATTAACACCCTATTTGAATTAAATTGATTTGATTTCCTTAACATGCATCTTTCAATTGTTTGGCTTTTAGAAACATCACATTTCTTTGGTGAGAAGTTGAGGTGTGTTGGGCTTTAATCAACTGTGGTTTAAACTCTTATTTAAGTTTTCGTTTGAATTGAGTTATTTGAGAAAAATTAAAAAAATTGAGGCTTATATGTATCTTTGCCTTTTTTTTTTCAATTTAATCTTATATATTTTATTATTTTATTTATTATTCTAAATTTTTTATTATACAACATATTTTTTTTCTATTTAATTTAATAAATAAATAAATTATTAATAATATTATGTTTGAATTTTATATTTTAGAATTTATGAAATTAGAAATAGTTTCATTTTATTTATCTTTTTAGTAATAAAAAGTATCATGGGAAATTTTCTCACATTAATTTAAGTTCATTTTTTTGTTCTAATTAAATTTGTAAATAAGAAAAAAAATTTGGCTTATGGTATAATCTTAATAATTAAACCCAAATCAATATGAAAATATACGGTATGTATTTTAATAAATTAAAGATTTTATAATTTTCTTATTATCAAATATCATTTAATTTAAAATTTATAACAAATAAAATAAAATTAACTCCAAAGATTAATCTAGTTGATAAATGAGCTTGCTCATTTTTCTAATTGGTTTAGGTTTAATTATTAAAATCATATCATAAATGAGAATTTTTTTCTTATTTACCTATGATATTATCTATTGTTAAAAAGATAAATAAAATAAAATTATTTATAATTTCATAAATTTTAAAATACCTAATCCAAACATAATATTATTAATAATTTATTTATTAGATTAAAATAGACAAAATATATTATACAATGAAAATTTAGAAAATAAATAAATAATAAAATATATAAGGTTAATCTAAAAAAAGGGTAAAGGTATAAATAAAATTCTAAATTTTTAAATTTGGCTCAAATAGACTCAATTTGGATGGTAACTTAACTTTTCAGTTCAAAATGGGAATATTTGAGTCAAATTAAAAATTTAAGAGTTTAATTGTACTATAATTAAGTAAAACAACTTAATGGAAAAAATTGAAATAGTTGAGGGGTTTATTTGTTTCCTTGCTCAAAATTTTAACATCCAGTATCAGCGCTATCACACATAAAATTAAAAACCATTATTTATTTTGGAGGGGCCAATCATTAGGAACTTATTAATAGATTAATGAGTCTCTGAATCTTCATTATGCAACTATGAAATTCACAAATTTATAAGAGAAATTATGTATAAAAAACAAGAAAGAAAGTAGTTTCCTCTAACTTTCTCTCTATTACTTTATAGGGTATTTTATGTTCTAACTTGTATTTTATGCAAAATAAGTGAATTCATTTAATATGAGTAATCTCTCTCAAATTTTGGGTGAGTTTTTTGCTTCCATGGTTGTTTTAACCCAAAATTTTCTTTTTTAGTTTCTCATTTGTTTTTATCCACTATAAATGTGCACCACATCGTTGAGCTCTTAACCCTTAAGAAGGAAAATCATTCATCAATTCATAGGGAATTGCTCCTTGATCTTTGTTCTGTGTCTCTTCCTCGTAAAGTTTAATTGATTGCCCTTAGTATTATATTATGTATTTTGAAGATAATTGTTGTCACATCTCACTTTTGGTATATGACGGTCCTAAGGTACAGGGAAAGTATAAGGTCACCTACACCCGTAGAACACCTACTTATCAATTTACAAAAAAAAATTTGCCAAAAGTTTTCCTTATATTTTTCATACTATTTCCGATTCAAAATTGGGTCTTTTAACAAAACACAACCTATATAAAAATTGCGCTCCCAGTAAAACTTCTTATACCCTCAACTCTAATACACCAAAATGCATATAAATACTTCCATAATTATTCACATAACTTTCACTAGATTCATTATAATTTATATTTAATATTTACATTTTGAAGTATTCATTGATTAAGAGCTTACAAATTTATATGGCAAAATCTAAACCAAAATCATGGAGCTGAATTCTAGAAATATTACAGCGTCCAAAATATCCCAAACCGTATATAGATAAAGTAGGTTCCCAGCTATAATAAGAAAGATAGTTGCAACCGTCATTATCTAAATCGTTTCTATAAAAAAAAAAAAAAATCACAACGATATAATTCAGTGAGTAAAATAAATATATCATGTTTATAAGGTCAATTCTTTTCAATAATAAAGAAAGGCTAACAAGATATATTTGAGAATATTGATTTATAATAAATAGATAGAGATGATGCCAATAAAGAAATATGGAACACATAGGTCATTACTCAATGAATCAGTGAGTCAATAACAATAATAATAATAATAAGAAGTATGATAAAAAAATTTGGGTCCATATAATCAACATAGAAAAGCTACATATCTCGGTAGCAATCAATCAATTTGAGTATAAGGTTGATCAGACCTTATGGGCAGGACCTTACCCCTTTCTAGCTAGGGTCTGTATAGAATACTCATTGTGCACAATGCCGATGTAGTAAACCCTACCTCATCGATGGGCCTTTCTGTCATAATCATATCATTATAATAATGTTGATCAGATCTTATGGGCAGGACCTTACCCCTTTTTAGCTAGGGTCTGTATAGAATACTCATTGTGCATAATGCCGATGTAGTAAACCCTACCTCATCGATGGGCCTTTCTGTCATAATCATATCATTATAATAATGGGATTCACATAGAATAGCTATATAACAAATAATCACATTTAAGGTTCTATAACAATAATCAAAAGTTAATGAAAGAGATATTCAACTAATGAAGATAATTAGAGAAATTCATATAATTCATATATATATATATATATATATATATATAGATATAATCAGATTTTAGCAAACCCAATTTAGAATGAAATAAAAGTCTAAAGTAGAAAGATTCAATAATTTCAATGGAGTAAGACAAAACATTGATATATGTACATTACTCACCTTTAAATCAAAATATGCAAACTATTCTCTTCCTCAATTAACTAAGGCAATAGGGATGCGCCAACTCTTCATCATCTTTGTCCTTATTTCTCCAATACATAAATACTTTGTCTCATTGATTTCTTTAGTACATACATACTTTGTCTCCAATCATTTCTTAAAAGGATTTTTTCAATAAAATTCATTCAATGGAACATGGAACTAAATAACTTCAACAGATTTTTTCTTCAAAAAAAAAAAATTTTTCAGCTTCTATCCTTCTTCAACATATTTTTTTTTATCATTTTGCAATTTTCAGACATGTTGAGGTCTCTTTCAATAAAACTTTCAGTTTTTGAATATGCAGATCATTAAAAAAACTACACTTTAACATACCAAAAAACTTACTTCTTACCCTTGAAAATGAATGGAAAGACAAAATGAAATCATGCTTCACTTTGATCCAAAGACATGAAAATTTAACCATTTGTTGCATTGGGGAAGAATGGAAGATAGACAAAAAACAAAGAACTAAAAAAAAGAAGAAAAAATTGAATATTTACTAACTTTTTTCCTTTTTCTTCATTTTCAGTACAAAGAAATCTCAATTTGCTCTCCCAGTATTCTTTTTTCTTTTACCCATAAACTCTTAAAGATCACCTAAAACTTTGATACCATGTTGGAGTATGAATGATAGATCATTCTCACAAATAAACACAACACAAACACTTCATTCATTATTCAACTCTTATATAGACCAAGTTGCACGAGATGTTGAGGATAAAAGACCATAATTTTACAACTTTATCATCCTAACATTCTCAATCTTTAAGCTATTGCTCAATTTTAAGCCACCCTTAGAACATTCTTAAACTCAACCTTTACTTATTCCTGCTATATAACATAATTTCCTATTGGAATAACAAGCTTACAACAACAGATATAAAACTGAATTTTCCTCCAAAATTCAAATTACAAAATTGTATCCAACAAAAAATCTCAGCATTCCAATGGATCAATCAAGTTTGCTCAAGTGTCAAATTATTTACTATAACGAATGAGACTTAAATATTTGCCCTCTTTATTTTATCTATGTCATACATCACTCTCATCCATTAAGAGCTTATAGGGTAAGAGGGGGATAATCTTAGTCATTCCATCTACATATGTGCATGGTTTTCTTGTCATTGTTCTACTATTAATCAACCTTGCTCAAGCAAGAGTCATTATAAGTCAAATTATTTACTATAACTTACGTGATTTAATATTTATGCTTGTATCCTATGCTTTTAGATTTTAACATGTAGTATTAGAACTATCATACATAAAATTAAAATCCATTATTCATTTTGGAGGAGCCAATCAATGGGAACTTATTAATAAATTAATGAGTCTCTAAATCTTATTATGCAATTGTCAAATTCAAAAATTTATAAAAAAAATTTCTGCTTGCTCATAAAAAAATATGATGAAAAATATATAGAGAAATATATATAGAAAAATATGTTTCTCTAACTTCCTCTATATTATTTTATAGGGTATTTTATATTCTAACCTGTAATTTTGTGCAAAATAAGTGAATTAATTCAACCCGAGTCATCTCTCTTAGATTTTGGGTGAGTTCTTTGTTTCTGTGGTTGTTTTAATCCAAGTTTTTCTTTTCTCATTTGTTTTCATCTAATATATATGCGCACCACACCCTCAAGCTCTTAACTCAAGAATGGAAGTCATTCATCAATTTAAAGGGGATTGCTCCTTAATCTTCGTTGTCTTTCTTCTCATAAAAAAATTAATTGACTGGGTCTAAGTGTTTTAACATGAGTTTTGAGTATAAGTGTGTCTTAAAACCTAGTGGGATTTTGACTCTTATTAAAATTATGATGGTAGAAATCCAATTAGATTCTTATATAAATATAGATTATGTCATCTCTCTTATTTATACAATATGTTAATCTCTATCCATTAAGAGTTTCTAGATTAAGAAATGATGAATTTGGCCGTTCCACAGATACATATGTGTGGTAGATTAAATTATTACTTTATTTTATTGTTCAGGTTTGTTTTATGCAAGGAGAGCATAAATTACAGTAAGTTAACTTACTGTAATATTTGTGATTTCAATTTATGTATGTGTAGCTTGAGTTAGTAAAATTGAATATGGAAATCCAATCCAGGCCTGATATAGGAAGAGCAAAATGAGGTCACTCCTTATGAAAATGGATTTCCAAAATTATAAGAATGATTTTCATATAATTTTTTGTTCTTGGAAAATTAGGGTTTATTATGGAAGCATAAGAAGATTTGAAATCTTAGGCTTAGAGAAATTGTTATATATGTTTGTTTAAAAATAATAAATAAAATGTTCTCAGTTCATAATTAAAAAAAAAAAAATTGATTATTGTTTAGGTTAAGGTAGATTCTAAGGTTTTTGAGATATCTTTGTTGGTTCATAAATGGCTAGCCCTGTTTTTTTTTTTCTTTTTTTTTTTTTCCATAGAATCCTAAAAAGGGGTTTTTGAAATTTAAGGATTCCAGACAGTGATGTGCTATTATTCAATTGAATTAGTATGATATTAAAATGTTTGCGCTTAACCTTGCCTATGATGTATTGGAAATATGAGTTTGGTTGATTGGAATGGATAAAAAATTGGTGGACATTAATGCACTTCCTAGTTTTGAACCAATTTATAGCACATTTTCTTATGTGGAATTGGAATGAAATTTGCAGTTGGTTAGAAATTGTTAGGACATGCATGTCCTAACAGTAGACATTAGAGAAGAAATAAAGAATGGAATAGTGAAGAGAGAGATTAGGGATAAGATCAGAAAAGAATTAGAGAAAAGAGAGAATAATCGAATAAGCATTGTATTAATGATAAAATACCTAATACAATTGATACTGCTTTATTATATTGTAACTCCTTCCTAACTAATAGATGTCACATCATCTATTTTAGTTACAGCTCAGTATTCTATTAGTGACAACTACTTTTTGTTACACACGTAACTTATCTTTTGGTCCTATCTCTTAAACTCTATTCCTATACTTTCTCATGTAACATGTTACAATTCCCCCTCATGTAGCTCTTTCTTGTCCCCAAGGAAGAGGATATTCTGAAAATTGAACTTTTCCTCCCATGTAGAGTCTTAAGTAGGTAAATTGGCCCATTTGATAAGTCCCTATTAACAAGAAAACATCGACTCGTAGCAAATTTGAATGGAGCTTCTATGATATAAACTTGAGCACAATAGGACAAGAACTGTCTCATCTTGCATTTAATCTTCTGTAGGTGTCCAATTGAATTCATGTATATTAATTGTTTCATCTTGCAGCGAATCCTTCCTAAATAATATTCAACCAATTCCAATGTTGGAGAGAGCGATGCCTTCGCACAATGACAATTAAATTGGAAAACAAACTGATTGTTTTCTCCCATTTTTAGTTTTTGACCCAAATCTGTAATTGCTATTTTTGCTTGAATCTTCTTCCTATCTTTCTCCAACTTGGATACATAACCAACGAAAGAATGAAGGCTCTCAACACAATTGGTCCAATCAAACTTATTTCCCGTGACTAAGCCCTTAAAAGAACCATTAAATTCATATTGTTTTAAGATCATATTATCTTCTAGTGGATTAGGTTTAAGTTTAGGCAGAATTTCAGGAATAGGGGGTCTAGGAGGGTATGGTAAAGTTTGAAGGTTAAGAGGTCTAGGGATTGGTGTGGGTTGATTATTATGTGATGGGAATGAGGGTAAGTTTGAAAGAAAAGTTGCTTCAATATTGGAAAAGGGTGAGTCTTGTGGTTTACTGTTGGAGTTTTACAGATTTGATTGAGCATTTTCTCTTGTAATTTGGCTGTCCTGTAATAACCCTAAAAGAAAACTAAAAGCGTTTAAAGATAGTTATAAGAGACGAGTATGAGTAGATGATTTTTTATAAAATTAGGAAGTGAATTACTTGAAATTGATTATGAATGATTTAAGTTAGGAGGTTAAATACCATGGGAAAAAATGATTAAGAGATTAAATGAAGATAGAAAGAGTGTTAGTTAATAAAACCAATCAAAAGCATTCGAAGAAAATTTAGAAAACCTAAGTTGAACACCCTCCGTTATTCGATTTTAATAAATTCTAAAATAGTCTTTTATCCAATTTTTCTTTGCAGACCTAAAATATGATGAATAATGAGTAAAATAGAAAATAGAATTGAGTGAAATGACAAAATAGAAATGTCTAAATTAAAAAGTGAAAGAGATGGAAAAATTAGAGGTATAAATGACAATTTTATAATTTGAAAAAAGTGGAGTCAAAATTCATTTGACTAGTTAAAAAAATAATAAAATATTAGAAAAAAAATTATTGAGTGTAGGCTAAGATTGGGAGTTATTCAAAAAAAAAAAAAATAAAAAAAATTTGAATTTATTTATTCTCCTAAATAAACTTAAACACAAAATCCATTTACAATCATTTCCTATTTCTAATATCTTTTATTTTTTTTCTTAATTTATATTGGTTGATAATTTATATAAATAAAAGAGAGTTAAAAGAAGTCACTAACTTCTTCCTCCGTCAAGCTAGCCAAAAAAAATCTCCATAACCAAAATCTTCAAAATTTTTGCTCAATTTTTACCCTACTCAAATCACCTCTCAATTTTTATCAATTTTCATATCTCCATCTCTAAAGCTTTTCTTTTTTAAATTTTGTTGGAGATTTAATGAAAATTTTGTCCAAGGCTTCAAGAGGTAATTTTCTCATTTAGCTCCATAATTTAATTTAATGAGTTTAATTGATAATTTAGAGGTTTAATTGGTGAAAGGAAGTTAAATTAGAAGTTAATTCTTGGAAATTCTGAATTTCCTATGACTTGACAGAATCTTGAGATAGAGTTTTCGTATCCTTAGAGTTGGAATTTGAAGATTCTTAAAACATAAAAATTATATATTTACATGTCTAGGCTATTTTCCTTTTAGAAAGTTTTATCAAATTCTTGTTATGTGGAGAGATATAGGTCTCTGAGTGAGGCTGACTTGAGTTGAGATTTGTGCTGAGAAATCCTACTGATTTTTACAATTTCGAGAACCTTAAAGTCTAATTCAAGAGAAACTCAAAATATGAAAAATCTTCTCCTATATCTTAGTTAAAATCTCATGAAAACAGAACAAAAATTGGATATCTATACAGTGAGTTATAAGCAAAATAGTGATAAGTGTTCAGGTAGAAGTTGTAGGGGAGATTACAGATTTCAAATCTGTCTTCAAAATTTCACTATAAATTGTATAGAGCTTAGAAAAATCTGATTTTTGAATATGTTAGAACATCAGATGTCTAGTTTAAATAGGAAAAAAAAAATTAAAACAAGATAAATATAACTTAAGATATGAATAAAAGAAGCAGGACTGCCAAAACCAAAAGTTGAGAATCAAAGGATTTTTCAAAATTAACTTTAGAATTGTGTAATTAAGTATTGGTTTAGTGCTAAAATATATTCCATTTGTGATATAGTTTAAAAGAAGGAAAGAAAAGGAGAAGGAAAGTGAGGAGTTGGATCACTCATTTTGTCTTTGCTAGAAGAAAAAGTCATTTCTTGATTTTGTATTTTGGAGGTAACATATATATATATTCTCTTACTTGTGTTTGAACTTAAATTAATTTGTTGTGAATGCTACCACATTGTTCATTGATGACCAAGGAATCCTAATTGTACATTGTTCATTTTTTATTCATTTATCCATTTAATTGATTCATCAACATTCTTTTTTCTGTTTTGTTACATATTTAATATAATTAATATTGACATCCCTTGTATACTATATACCTATTGAATAACCCTTGAAATCAATTGTAAATTATTATTCATTATATGTGAAATTTAAATATTAGCAATAATGAAACTACTCATCCAATAGAATAGATATAATATCATCGGATTTGTGCACAAGATTACATTGTCATCTCCAGCTAGGAGAGGGGTAAGGTCCTAGCCATGCGATATGATCAATCGCATGACTTTATTGACAGACATACTATCCGACTACAGTCTATGCTAGATTTATCAGTAGTTATTGCTGACAATTACTAAAATATTGATTCATTGATGTCGTATAACCTTGAAATTTATATTCAATATTCCCTAATTTGATTATTTATTCATTATATTCATATTTATCGAATCACCTATTACTTTGATATGTTTATTTTGCAAAATTCTAATGGCTAGTTCACTTTATTGTATTACTTTATCAGAACTAAATTCTTTGATATATTGTTATTCTTAAAACATTTCTTGTAAGAATCAAGCCTTACAAATAAGGTTTTATATATATGTTAATTCACTGAACTTTGTCTCATCTCTTTTAGTGCTTGTTTTTCTTTTCAGGAAATCGATAGATAAACGCGGTTCCAACTACAAGTATGTCTCAGCTTTTGGTATTGGACTCAGTAGAAGTTCCATGGTTTTTGTTTAAAGAATCTAAGTTGTATATATAACAGAAAGTAATAACTGTATAATTAATTTTAGAATACTAAAATGTGAAAACTTAATTGAATTTACCTATATGAAAATGTGGGTGTTGTCTTTTTCTATAACTCTAATTCCAGGCCAGTCATAGTTTTTGTCCAATAACTCTTTCCTCACTTCGAATTTCACAAATTTCTTTTACAGAAGTCTAATTAACACATTTATATACAACTTTCATGTTTTAACCATTATCAAATTCAGTCATTAAGATTTCATAATAATAGCCTCAAATTACTTCCATCAAACAGATTCCAGAAACTATATAAACCCTAGCTCATTCTTTACATTTTTAACTTAATTACCTCAATTAGTTTCCAAATAAAACCTAAAAACTCTTAAATACAATCAAATAAATAATTTTAGGAGGCTTTACCTTAAACTTTAACCATGGAATTCCTTCTCCTTTTTGTTCCACCAAAATAGCTTACATAATCTTCATCAATTTCCTCTTCTTCCTCTTCTTTCTCTCATCTCTTCCTATTAAATTTTGGTTGATTTATTGGAAAGGTTGGAAGACATTTTTCTTTGGATTTTTCTCCCCTCATATGGTTCGGCCACTCTCCCAAAAATGGCAATCAATACTTATCTTTTGTACACTAAAACCAACTCCAAAAAAAGAAATGAAGGCAAAACAATAGAAATTTCTAGATTTGGTGATTTGTCACCATTCCAATTAATTAATAAGTCCATTAATCATTTTCTATCAATAATTTTTATTTTTCCTCTTCCTTGGCCAGCCACCTTGGCTTGTTTCTAGACAAAGGTGGGCCCTATAACTTTGTTTAATTGCACTTTTGGTCCAAAATTTTTTTTATTTGCATTTTTGACCCCAAAACTTTCTATAATTTATTTTGTCTATTATGATTATATTCAACCTCAAGTGTGGGGAGTGAAATACCTTATTTTAAGTTGTTCTATCATTTAAAAATAGTTCTGGGTCATTTATGGACCCCCAGACAGTTGATTTCCAAAATTGCCCCAAAGTTGCCTTTATTTACAATTTCGCCATTACTCTTATTTTCAGTGTTCCAAAATATTTTTCAACTCTTTCTTTTCACCATTATTTCACATAAAATTAACTTATTTAATTCTCCCAGGTTTGGGTAAAAAATTCTTAAATTAGCTGAACTGCTATTTTTCTGGCAGTGTTTTCGACATCGATGATTTCCAGAAAAGTTTTGTATTTGCTTTCTAACTGTGTTTCTAAAATTATTTCCCATAATTTTAATGCTTTTAAATCATAAACTGAGAATTAAATCATGCATACAGAATGGGGCTTCTTAGGGTATTACAGAGCTGTGGCACCATCTAAGGCAAGCTAGCGGCACCTCCTAGTGTCCATGGCAGCAACCAAAATGTAAGGTGACGGTGCTAGTAGCCATTCACGGTGGCACCACCAACCCCTCAGGTGGCAGCCTCTAAGTTATGCATAATATTTCACCCTTCAACCTTCTATTATAAATATGAGGTCAATTAGCCTTCCAAAGGTATACCATAATAGTTAGATTGAGTTTTCTCTAGCTGGCTCTCCCTTCTCCCTCCTACTTTCTAAGTCATTTTTCTTTTAACATAAGCGATTTCTCTTTGACTCAAACTAATTTCTCTAATTCTCTTTGAATTAGAGAAATATAAATTATTTGGCCTTTTTAGCGTTAAATTGATTCTCTTTGAATTAATTTACAATTTTGGACAAATTGGACCAATTAGTTAAAATCTAAACTTAACTTAAACATATTTGGACTAAAACTGAACTTCCAAAACAAAAAGTGAAACTTCAGTCCTAGAGAATCTTAAGAAGCCCACCGCTCAAATTGCAAAGTGCGGTACATTATTCTCATCTTCTACCTTACTTTAATTTGATAAAGCATCAAAATAAGTAATCAAAACATGATAAAAGATAAAGGTAAAATTAAAATTTTTTCTAAAAGTCATTCCAAACCTCTTTGCAAGAAGGGAGAACTGCATGGATTTTGATTTTCGTTCAAAGGAATATGCAAGCAGATTATTTCAGAGTTTCAAATCCAAAAATATAAAAAAATTATTTTTCCAATTTATTGTATTTATTTTATATTGTATTTAAATCATATATTTTTGGAAAATGTGTGATCAACCTAGAACTCATAAGGGTTAGAGTTGATATCCCTTATTTTTTAGTTTTAATTGTAATAATTAATTTACTTTAATTGCTTTATTTATGTTATATGTTTGTCCAATTTATTGATATTCATTCATTTTATACATGTTGTCCTTTAGTTGTTCATAAAAATATATCTTTTTTATAAATCATAAATTAAATTGAAAGCCAAGTTTGAGTTACTTAAAACCAAAATCCTAGTCCCGAAATTCAATCCTGGTTCGAATGTCTAGTATTTTTTTCATTAAGATTAAATTAAAATCAAATTGGGTTTTTCCTTAACTTTTCCTATAAAAAAAAATAAATTAAGTTGACGACTCTCAAAATAATTTTCAAAAATAAAAAATAAAGAATAATTTACAAATGTAAGGCGAATGCTACCTTGAGCGGTGAGAAATCACCCAAATGAGCATTTTGATTCCTAACGGACCAAACCAATGCTCAGACAAGGCCTCACACTATTGCTTTATTTATTTTGAATCAACTCATACCCAATTACTACTACACTATTTAGATAATATAAAAGCTCTAGATGTTAGTAATCAACCCTCTTCCTTATAGGATTCGACAACCCTTACTCTGTAAATTTGAAATCACTTGCTATTGTGCAACCTGTGCACTTGCAAAGCTAAGTACAACTAGTAATGATTTTCAACGGTGTGGAGAGAAAGTGTTGAAATCACCATGACTAATATTAACACTTGTTGATTGTAATCTTAAAAAGCGTTGGAAATTATTTTGAGCGAAACCAACAATGTTGTCCTTGTGATTAATGATTTGGCATATTCTTTATCCGTTATTGCTTGTTTTATACATTTTCTACTCGACATTAATAAAGGTTCTACGATATTGATTGTTAGGGTTTTAGGTCAAGCAATATGCGATTGCTTGAAGTAGTACACCCTAGGTATCTAGTTTGGAATACCTAGTATGCTGCCCCCAGCTAGCATATATATAGGTTTACACTAGGGTTAAACCAGTTAATGGGCTCTTGCCCATTAGGCCCACTACAAAGGTCCATTATCTATTAGGACTTCTATTAGAACATATATTAAGGTTATTTAATATACCCAACAATCTCCTCCTATGTTCTACATATAGCACTTTTCAATAGATAGATAATATAATGTTCAAACAAAATATTGAATCATTATATCACAAAAAAGATTCATTACTCAAAATATGAATTCTTTAAGCACAGTATCAATTTTAGAAACAGACTAAATTGAAGCAAAGAAATTAAATATATTTGAATAATAAGTATACCACCATAGAGTTTTAGAATTTAACTAAACTCAATCAAAATGGGCATTTTCACTTGTAAGTGAACTATTTATTCAATTGAAAGAAAATATAATAGTCCCCCACAGTCCAGTCAAAATGGGCATTTTCACTTGTAAGTGAACTATTTATTCAACTAAAAGAGAATATAATAGTCCCCCACAGTCCATAGCTATAGAGGAATTATTCATCAAGTAGATCATCCATATCAGAAGTCCAGTTCAGCTCTGCTCCTTTATTTTCGTCATTTCATGTAAGTTACCAAATATAAATTTCATATAAATTCAATCATTTGTATAACTTTTTAAAGTGTCTAGTTCATTCAAAAGAACTTAGCACAATACCACAATGACTGAAAATAATATATTAATGTCAATTAGGCATCAATACCAACAATACATTAATGTCAATAATAGTATGCATCAATGTCAAAACCAATAAGCATCAATGTCAAGTTTCTTTATAAGAACAAGACCTAAACAGTTTCTTTTCCAAAAGAACCATTTCATGTTTTTTTATATGGAATGTTACAGCTGCCAAGTTCAAATCTAGTTAAGCTGTATCATCAAGTATGGAATGATACAACCGCTCAGGATAGAACATCCAAATAGAAATAAATTATTTCATCAAATGTGGAATGAGACAATTCGCCCCAAAAGGATATATCATCAAATGTGGAATGATATATTGACAACTGTAAGTATCAAAACATTATCAAGTGCTTATTTTAATCACCAAAGGGAGATTCAAAATATTCAAAATAACACAGATGTAGGTTAATGCTTGTTGCATATAGCTATTAACCCCATTTCCCCCACAATTTTGAATATTCGATCTTTGTTCAAACCTTTTGTGAGTGCATCTGCAATATTATCCTTCGATCGCACATTAACCAAAGTGATAATACCTTGTTCTATTAGATAATTCAGCGTTGCATGTTTCAGCCTAATATGCCTCCTCTTACCATTAAAGAGTGAGTTTTTCACTACTGAAACTGTAGCTTGATTATCACAGAACAAACTTAAAGAATTAATCT
>CANXYC011441708.1:0-10363 GCA_948193065.1 Aleurites moluccanus
GTCCTCCAATTACCAAAAATTCCAAACTTACCCGATTGGGTCCTAACTGACTTCAAACCAACTCTAGGCCTAAAAATTAGGTCATATAACATGCATATATATATATTCCATGCATTCACATATAATATTATCACATCATAAAAAAAAAGAAAATAATTTTCCTAAAGGTCCCTATCAGGGTTTAGGCTAAGGTGTTACAGTCTGGCCTGCCTTATGTAATTTATAAATGTGATACGAGAAAATTAAATGTAAAAAATGTTCAAGGACCTTTATCTGTCATTTCCATATCCTTATATGTATATATGTGTTCTACATATATATGTGTTACTGTTGCCAAATTGTTCAACGACACTATTCTTTGATATCCATTGCTTTTACATGTCAACATGATACCAAGAACTTGACGACTCAATGTTATTCATTTTTGATACCTATTCCTTTCAGCCAAGGCATTTGGTGTGCAAAGTGCTTATATCTAAAATATTATATTCACACCCATTTTACCTATTCTTCTTAATTATTGTTATTCACTTAACTTGATAGCCCTTTTACTTATTCTCATCAACCATTGTTACCTTCCTATTTTGATAACCCTTCCATTTGTTTTTCCAATGCTACCCATTTAATATATATGTTTAATGATGTATAATTAGCTCATTGAGTATTGTTATACTCACCTCATAATTATTTATTATTTTACAGGAACATATAATATAAGCTACATTCCAAGTCACTTCTTTCTCCGACTTGGGATATCAAAGAGTCTATGGTAATTTTTATGTCTTGTGAAGTCAAAAGGTAAACTCTTTGGAGCTCTATGGTACTGCATATAGATAAGTAAATAATGCATATGGTACTATGTATATAATCAAACTGCTTAACATGTTATAAGCATAATAAGGTTTAGAAATAAGCGAAATGACAGAAGCACATGGTTAATATGATAAGTATTATGTGATTATGACTGAAACAAAGTATGTATGATTAGGAAGAAGATATTGAATTGAATGTAATACAAATGTAATGGAAAAAGGAATTGAAGTAAAGGCTATAGAAATATAATGTATGTATCATTAAACTATAAAGATCAAGGGTATAGGATGGAAAAGAAATAAAATTTGCTATACAGGTTATGAAAATTGAAAAATAATTAACTAAAATTGACATGTTAATGGGTATCTGGTGACCTTAAGTTTACCTGTGCTCTAGAACTGTCATGTCCCAAAAGTGGGATGTGATAGGGGTGGTATCAGAGCATTGGTTTAGAATATGTATCATAGGCATCAATAAGCTAATCAATATACCATGGAGCATAGGATTCCGTCTCATCAATTGAAGTCATTTGTAGTGTAGCTATTAGTATTGTTCGATATAATCTTCATTCTTTAGTATATATATATGCTATGTAATCTAAAAAGAGGTACTTACTGAAAATTAGTAAAAAGTAATAGTAAATTAAAGCAAAAAAGAATTAGAAGTGATTAAAAGTGACTAATAATGAAAACCCTTAGAAGTGATATCAAAAATAAAGTTAGCTTAAATAAGTGTAATAGGTAATAGTGTAACAAGAGGGATCTTGTTATTAATTGACCAATTGAATAGATGCGATGAGAATGATAAATGAGTAAAGTGATTAGAAATATTGGAAGTGAGTAATTATAGTTTATTAAAAGACATAAGTGATGACTCAATATGAATAGTGAAAATTTGAAGTTATTGAGGCATATAATAGTAAAGATTTAAGGATATGATAACGAAACAATAATGACATAATTAATGCTATAGTGCTTACATATAATGAGTAATATATCGGGAACCTAGGAAGTATGATTATAATGAAAAAAAATAGTTACAGAATCAAAGATATAGTAACTAATGAATAATAACAACTCCTATAAGGGTATAATTAATTGATTATTGAAGTTTAGTCATAAGTTAGTATTGAAGGAAAGCATATTGAGAGGTTAGAACATATGTTTCCAATAATTAAATTAGTAAATAAGTAGTGATTTAGAAACATAGGACCAATGTAATAATATCCATAAGATATTGATACTAATAAAGTGCAGTATAAATGATATGAAGAACATGGAATCGTATTAGTGATATAAAGATTACAGAAATAGGATGTTAATAAGTGATATGGAAACTATGAAAGTGAATATTAGTCTAAGAATATTAATAAGTGATATAGATAAATTGAAATACAAAGTTATTTGGAGATTGTTCGAGGTACATATATTGAATAATAAAATTCGAAGACGAATTTTATTGAAGGGGGTAGAGTGTAACACCCCATACTGTAGTACAATAGACATTATGGAAGTTACAAATCATAACAATAGAAATGATATTAATTTAAGAATAAATAGGCTCAAAATACCTACTGAGGAATACATAGGAAATTCAAGAATAATTTTAAGGACAATAAAAGATCGTAATACCAGAAATGAAATTTTTATAATATTTTTAGGGAGTTCTTTATTTGAAATTTATTGAGGATATCTAGGATCACGATCCTAAAGTATTAAGAAAAAATAATTTGAGGATTTATATGAGATTAGGAAAGTAAATGGATAGATAGTATTTTAAGTACTGGTTTGAATATATCAAAGATAATTATACAGTCTGAATAATTAATTTTGTATCAAATATAGAGTTATTTAATACAGACACATGGATAACAAGAGAACTAAAATAGTGGTATTTATTGGTGAAATAAAAAGATGGAAAAGTGATTGGAATGGTAGAAAAATAATAGAATGGCAAAACCATAAATAAGAGCAACTCTAGGGGCATTTTCAAAAATAAACTATCTAGGTTACAAAATTGAACCCAGAGTAATTTTAAATGATAGAACAATCTAAAATAAGTTATTTCATTTCCCATAGTGAATATTGATTTTTAACAGAATGAACAGTATAATTACAGAAAGTTTTGGGGTAAAAGTGCAAATGAGGAAAATTATAGGTCAAATTGCAATTATCAAAAATTATGAAGACCATAAGTAAAATTATTTAATGAAAATCAAGGATGGCCAGCCCATATAGAAGTTTATGGAGAATTTTGGATTAGTCATTCCATTAATGTAAAAGTGACAAATGACCCATTTTCTAGAGAATTTTACATTATACTCCATCATGCAAGACTTTTGATGGAATTGGCCTATAAAAGGAGGAAGATGGATGGCCATTCACACCCTTAGGGTAAAACCACTAGTGAATAATGGATTTAAAATAATTTTCTTCATTTCCATAGAAACCAACCAAAGTTATATAGGAAATTGATGAGAGGAAGAAGAAAAAATGGAGGGAAATAATAGAAAATTAGTATTCGAGCAATTTGAGAGAGCAAGAGGAAGGAATTCATGTATTTCAATTTGATATATGATTCTTAAAATTAGCCTTTTAATTGTATTTAAGAGTATTATAATTTAATTAAGTAGAGAATTGAATGAATTGAACTAAGGAAGATAAAGATGAACAAGGGTTTCAAAGGATTCTGAAATCTGTTTCAGATAGTAATTTGTAGCTTTAATTACATAGATTTAATGAATGAATTTGAGGATACTAAAAACATGAAAATTGTAGATAAGTATTTTAATTAGATTTTTGTAAAAGGAATTTATGAAATTTGAATTTAGGAAAGATTTATTAAGCAAAAACCATGACTGACTCATATACAAGATTTCAGGAAAATGCTACTGTATTTTTATTATAGAGAATGATAGAGACATAATTAGGAGAAGTATTTAACATAAAAAAAAAAAATTTAATTTATGTCTTATCTAGAGGCTTGTAAAATAGATTTTCAATTGGATTTGTGGTTTAAGAATACTAAGTCATATGTGTAATCTGCCCGAATTGACTGATAAATAGAATATAAATTACAAATTTCTATTAATATGAGGACCTTAGATTCAGAATTAGAGAAGTAGTAAACATGAGAAATGTTCATTTATATGTTAAATAAATGACTGTAAAATATTTGTTCAATTGTATGAACACAAAATTTATTATAAGTATGGTAATAGAGTCTGTCCGGATAGAGATTTTAGGACAGTAGATTAAGTATGAAAATTCACTAATAATTGTATAGCGATCCAAATAACTTGAAATTTGAATATATTGTAAAATTACATGTATAGTTTAAGTAAAAATTATAATTATAATAATTGGATATGTGTAGAATGAGTTATAAACAAAAGAACAGAGTTTGCCCATGTGTAAATTGCAAGGCAGCAGTGATGACAATAGGGTTAATTTCAAAGGATCACCATAAACTGTGTAATGGTGGGATTAATGTGACTTTTGGATATGTTGGAGTTTGAAATGTCTAGTTTAATTATGAAAAATAATTGAAACAATTAGACAAGTGTAGAGAGATATATAAAAAATGGAACATAGACTGCGAATGAAGGTTTTATATAGGCAAAATCTCAAGAACTCCCTAACAAAATGGAGTTGTAAAAAGGAAAATAGAACGCTTATTAATATGGCTAGAACTATGCTCAATGAGTAATCACTTCCTAAGTACTTTTGGACCGAAGCCATCAATAGTGCTTGTTACATTTCAAATAGACCTTTCATAAGAGCAATTTTAAACAAAACTCCTTATGTGCTATGGAATGGAAGAAAACCAAGAATTTCATATCTAAAAGTATCTGGATGCAAATGCTTCATATTAAACACCAAGGATAATCTTGGAAAATTTGACTCCAAAATGGATGTAGATGTTTTCTTGGGCTATTCATCTTGTAGCAAAGCTTATAAAGTTTTTAACAAAATAACTTTAGTTGTTGAAGAGTCCATGCATGTTACATTTAATGAAACTAGTCCTTTTTGATATGCATAAATTTGAACATATTAAGAATGATGACATATTGGATCATGTGCATGATTCATTCATTGACTTAGAGCCTCTCATTGATTCATCTTTAAAGAATCTTGATGACCTAGGAAATTCTTCTAACTCCATAGAAAATCTTCTTATTGTTGTTGAACTTCTAAAGGATTGAAAATTCAAAAAGGACCACCCAAAAGACCTCATAATTAGTGAACCCTCAAAGGGTGTGGCCATAAGATCCTCTTTCAAGGAAATCGTGAATAACCTAGCCTTCATATCTAAGATTGGACCTAGGAATATCAATGAGGCCCTAGAGGATGAAAGTTGGGTTAAGGCCATGTAAGATGAATTGAACCAATTTGAGAGAAACAAGGTTTGGGTATTGGTTCCTAGACCACAAAAATCATCCCATCATAGATAACAAATGGGTGTTTAGAAACAAACTAGATGAGATTGGTATGATCACAAGGGACAAGGCTAGATTGTTGGCAAAGGGATATAATCAAGAGGAAGGAATAGATTATGATGAGACCTTTGCACCTGTAGCTAGACTTGAGGCAATTAGGATGCTACATGTATTTGGATGTCACATGCACTTTAAGTTGTATTAAATGGATGTTAAAAATGCATTTTTAAATGGTTTTATTGAGGAAGAAGTTTATGTTGAACAACCTCCCGATTTTGAACAATTTGATTTTCCAAATCATGTTTTTAAACTTTAAAAAGATCTTTATGGTCTTAAACAAGCTCCTAGAGCTTGGTATGATAGATTTAGCACTTTTTTTTTTATTAATAATGATTTTTCAAAAGGTAAAGTTAATACGACACTTTTCATTAAAAAGGACATGCTTAACATGTTGATTATGCAAATATATGTTAATGATATAATATTTGGTGCTACTAATGAGGTTTTGTGCAAGGAATTCTTTTCATGCATGCAAAGTAAATTTGAGATGAGCATGATGGCAGAATTGAAGTACTTCCTTGGATTACAAATCAAATAATGTGAGGAAGGCATCTTTAATAACAAATCAAAGTACACAAAGAAACTTCTCAAGAGATTTGGAATGGATGGAGCAAAGGTAAGTAGAACACCAATTTGCTCCACCATTAAGCTTAACAAGGATAATCTTGGTAAGCCTATTGAAGAGAAGAAATATAGCGGTATGATTAGTAGTTTGTTTTATCTAATTACTAGTAGGCTGGATATTATGTTTGTTGTGTATTTATATGCACATTTTCAATCATGTCCTAAAGAGTCTCATTTGCATGCAGCTAAAAAGATTTTAAAATATTTTATTGTGACACAACGTTTAGGACTTTGGAATCCAAAGAACATGCATTTAGTTTAACTGGTTATTCCAATGCGGATTTTGCTGGTAGTTGCATGGTTAGAAAAAGTACATTTGGTACTTGTTAATTCCTTTGAAATTTCCTTGTTTCTTGATTTACCAAGAAGCAAAATTTAGTTGCTTTGTCCACCGCAAAAGCTGAATATATGGCAGCCGCTTATTGTTCATAAGTGTTATGGATGAAACAACAAATTTATGACTTATGTGTGTATTTGGACAAGATTCCGATTAATTTTGATAACACTAGTGCCATCAATTTATTAAAAAATCTTGTTCAACATTCTAGAAGTAAGCATATTGATATTAGACATCATTTTCTTAGAGATAATGTGTTAGGCAATAATGTTACTCTTGAATTTGTTGCTTTAATTGATTAACTTATGGACATTTTTACAAAACCTTTAAATGAGGAACATTTAAATTTTTTTAAATGTGAATTGGGTATGTTAGATGGAAGTGATATTAAATATTTGATTTGAGTGATATGTGTTTTTTTATCCCTGTGTCTATTTTTGGCTTGTAGCACCTGCTACAACAATTTGTTGTGCCCATTACTTAAGTAACAACCGCTACAAATGTTGTAGCGCCCGCAAATATGGGTAACAGTTATTCGTTCTCTCTTCGTCCAGATTAGCGCCCGTTATTTATTAGTGATGGTTGTTACTTCATTAGTAGCGCCCATTACTAATTAGTAGCAGCCGCTACTAAGTAAGTAGCAGCAGCTACTGACGAGTTTTAAATAAAAACCCGTTCATGCTCCAACCATTCGCATTTCAACCTAATACCATTTTTATCTCAAATTCTCTCAATTCCCTCTCTGCAAAACCAATTTCCCTACAAAATTCATCCTTTCTCTCATCTTTATGGCTCCTAAACGTATCAAAACCATTGCTGCTAGGACACAAAGGGCAATCAATTATTTTTTCTATGATTCCCTTTCTTCTTTAGATTCTACTTCACCTCCTGCTCCCATTAATAGAGTTGCTTGCACTGTCAAAGATAAAGAAAAGGTGGGTGAACCTTCTCAACAACCTTCGGCTCCTCATCAACAACCTTAGTTCCAACCCTCTTACCAAGACCGAGTTCTGAAATCACTAACTCCAGAAGAAAAATAGAGGTTTGTGCTTCTAACCACTACTCGCAAAATTCTCCCATCTCGTTATGTGGCATGGAGAACTCTTAATAAGCTAGGATTAGCAGACTAGGTGTCACGACCCGGTTTCCCGGACCACGAAAGTCCTAGGGTACGGGAGATGCCAATGGCGACCAGCACCCGTAGAACCCCAATATCACATACACAATATATATATATATACATCATAGCAGAAATAAAATTATCCATCATATTGCAGCGGTAACCCATCATCAATCACATACAACATATATATATATCCAATCACTCATATAACACTATTCATTCTGAAAATACCATCTTATATATGATAATAAACATATATATATATATATATATATATATATATGTCCTAGCTATCCCATACATACCCCATGGAGCAGCTAGATATGAACATCAAAATACAGAGTACAAAATATATATACATCAGTAATGCTGGCAGAAATCCCTGGATGAAAGACGATAGGATTCTGCAATCTACTCCTCTCCTGAAATAGGTAAACAATGAGAGGATGAGTATATAAGATACTCAGTGAATTTATATGCATCGCTAATAAAAGTGAGGTTAATAGAAGAACAAAAGATATCAAAAGCTCAGTATAACCAATTTATATAAGCATTTACAGTAAATGACAAAATAGATCAATAAAGATATCAAAGGTTCAATACCATAGAGAAAAACAGATAAAGGGCTGGATTGTATAAAATTATACAATCTCTTGTAGCATCAATATGGACTATATGCAAACTACATGTGTACATACAGTCTACTGTATAACAAAATCTGTAATATAAGACGAATCAGATCTTATGGCTAGGTTCATAACCCTTTTCCTAGCTAGGGTATGAGTAATACAATGTGCACAAGGCCAACAGTACTTTCACACTACCCTGTCAGAGGTAGCTCTATTATATCACAATAAGGTCAACATAAGAAAGAAACTTATCAATGGACACCATTTTTCCACAATGGTATCCTTCATTTCAATAAACTCGATACCAATCAATCAATAGCAGTTAAGTAGCAATGGCTCATTAGAATCAATTAATGAGCATAAAATCAACAAGGCATCAATAATAATCAAAGAAACGATAACCAAAGGTCTAACGACAAAAAATGGGAACAAACATGTTTTGGTCATTTGCGGCCAAAAAGTTGACGCGACTAGCGTGCCATTATCGCTGGCGACGGTGGCATTCAAATGGTTGGCCTACGAAAATTTCGGCATGGTTTTGGTGTAATTTCGACATTGCCCCAAATATCAACAAACATGCTCATGGAAAGAAATTTTTAGGCAACAACACAACTCAATAATCTTCATCGAAAGCATCCAAATAAGCCAAGAAAACACAAGCCAAAGGTATGAACAAAAATAAGGCAATTTACCCAATTAGGGTTCGGCCAACAACAAATTTCCACATATGAGTTTCAATTGACGTTTTATCAATTTAGGCAAGTGAATTGATTCATAGAAGACTCACCTAAACCTCCAAATCACCAATGCCACAAATTTGCTACCCAATTCCTCAATTTCTCCGTATAGGCCAAAATCATAGATTTTTCCAGAACGAGTTTTCTACAACGAAACAAACGTCAATTAATTATCGATTAATACCCAATTGACTTATTCTAAAGCCAATTTACACATCCTAATCCATATACTCAAAATCAAAAGTCACAATTTCAATTTTAGGTTAGAAAATTGGGAAAAATTGTTTAATGCATCAATTGATGCAATTAAACCATTTACCCATTCCTTTTATCATCAATTTAACCTATTTAAACCAAAAAATCAAACAAACAAACACTTACTCTAAAAACCCTAGTTTGGCCGAAATTTGCTCCTTTTTGTTCTTTAATTTTTATGGTTGATTTTGGTTGTTTAATGTTTGTATGGATTTAGTTTAGTGTTTGTAACAATTTCCCTTCACAAATTATTGATAGAAAATCAACAAAAAGGAAGGAAAATGGTCACGGCAATAATGGAGAAGAAATCAGAAAATTTGAGGCAAAAATTGTCTAAGTCACCCTTATATAGTAGGAAAAAATAGGCATATTACACTTTAGTCCTCCAATTTTCTAAAATTTACTTTTGGTCCTTTTTCGCTCCGTAAATTTTTTCGACAATTCCATCAGGAATTAAAACTCAAAGTAAATATTTAAACATCATATTTTTATTAATAATAATTAATAAAAATAGTTTCAGAGTCGTTCTGAAACTCGGACTGTCAAAATTCACTATTCACTAAGAATACCGTTTTGCTCATTTTTGCAGTGTTCTTTAATATTTTCTCAAATTTCTTTTTACTATATTCACACATGAATATATATTATCATTTACCCTCAATCCAAATTTAGAAATTCATCCGTCGATCGTTCTGATATTTTAAAACAGCGATATCGGTACCGATGAATTTCGAAAAATGTTCTCGTTTTCACTCTAATTGATTTTCTAAAATTATTATTGGTCATTTTGATGATTTTAATCTATGTACTGAGAATTTTATTCACTAAAACCCATTATGCATTTCTTGGGTATTACACTAGGTTAGAGCCAAATTACTTGTTGTAAATTGGATAACCTTAGCCACCATAACCTACCCTTGTTTTCCTCTTTTGGTTCAATAATTTTTCTCTACCTTAAAGGTCAATACAACCACTAGTTCTTCCTATGGTGTAATGACTTTTAAATTACTAGGTCAACTCTATGTTTTGTTAAGAGACAAATTAAAATCAGTTTTTAGCTTTCGTCAAAATAGTTTAGACAATTTTTACAATGATTTTGATGAAAACTCATTTTAGACTCAAATCATTGGTTCACTAATCAAATTGAACCCTAAAACTGCTAAATCTACTAGTATTAGGAGTCTTATCCTCAACATCATTCATAGAATAATATCCTAAATCATTAATGCTGTAACACTTTAGCCTAAACCCTGATAGGGACCTTTAGGGAAATTATTTTCCTTTCTTTATGATGTGTTAATATTATATGTGTATGCATGAAATATATATATATATATATATATATAT
>CANXYC011441994.1:0-10247 GCA_948193065.1 Aleurites moluccanus
CTCCCATTACACATTGTGTCATAATTCTATTAATAATTATACAAAAATATCTCAAAAGAATTATTACAATAAAGCTTCTTGGAATAAACAAGTCAAGAAGCCCGATCCTCTCTATTAGCTCCCTCACGAGCTATGCTATCATCTGAAATCCACAGAAGAGTAGTGAGCCTTCAACTCAGTAAGATATGAATATTATAATTTAGGAATCTGAATATCGAATCATGGTCATGAAAAAATATTTATACATATAGGCATGAAAGAAATCATAAACTTTACTTGAAGGAAACATGGTCCTAATAATAAATTGGCTATATCAAATCATGTCAAAATTCAATCATGGTTCATATTTAGAACATAGAATGCCCACAAAGAATGGCATTATCAAATCTCATCTGGTAGAACTGATCTCATATCATAACATACGTTTCAGTAGCCTTGCTACCTTAACGTACACACATGCTGGGCCAGGCATTCGCTTAGAGCTCATGGCCCCCTCTAAGTGGAACACCGATAAAAAACTTATCGGCTGGGCTCCCAAAGTGCACAATGGACCAATGAATTTACTCTCATTGGAAAGAGCGTTCTATCCTTGGGTCATAGGTTCAATCTCATAGGAAGTATATGGGTCGCAAGACCATCATCATATAACATCATTCAAATTGGGTTCACAAGCAAGAAACATATGAACTTGATCCAAGAAGATTGATCAAGCCATTCACATTATACAAGTATATAAATATTTATACAATAGGATAATCAAATATAAGAATACTTTGGTCATTTTAATTTCAAAGAATAATAATCAAATGGGATGTTCATACTTACCTCTTACACAATTTCTCTTAAATTCCTCTTTAGAAATCTGCCCACTTTAATTCCTCAATCAATTCGAATTTCTCCTCCTAAGAAATTCCCCAAGTATACAAAATTAGGGTTTCTCCAAACCAATAATATTGAACATGATTTCCTATTAATTAATTATCTTAGAGTCTCTATTCTTGATTCCCAATAACAATTTTATTCATCTCTTTAAGAAATTTCTGCATTTAATTTCGGAGTTACTGTTCATGGCAATTTCACTAAACTGATTTCTCCCACATTAATTACCATTAATGACTTCAGATTACTTACGATAAATTCTATATACCCAATATTAATTATCCTAGCCCATAGACTTAAATAAATCTAAAGAAATTAGCTTGAGAAGAAAATTTACCTTATTTTCCTCAACACTGCAATTTCTGAGATTACTGCTCAAATCTGATGATTTCTGCTTTAATACTGAATAATCTAAGAGTCTAATGCATTAATTTGAGTATTAATGCCTTAGAATATAAAACGAAACTAATCTGAGAAAAAGACTGAATTTACGAAAGAAAGAAAGAAGGGAAAAATCGTGAGACAACGTTACTGGGGTTGCTGAGTTTAAATAAACTCTGCCCAGAAACACGCTCGCCAGTCATCCTCGGCAAAGCTTCCACTCCTAAGCCAGCTCGCCATTCCCACTTTGCATTCCCAGCTCGCACTTCCCAACTTGCCAAATCAATCCGATAATGCCACTTCGCTATTCCAGCTCGCATATGTCACCTTGCGTATGCTGCCTCGCCAAACTTTTCTCGCGAACTCTTCCTCGCATATGCCACCTCGGCAATGCTTCTTCACCTCTTCGTCAAATCCTTTTCGCCTTTCCTTTTCTCCAAAGCTCTTCGCCAAATTCCTCTTCCCGAATGGCCACCTCGAAAAACTCGCCTCGCCATTTCGCCACTTCGCAAAATGCCTCCTCTTATTTTGCTGGCTAGTCATAACAAAATTCCTCTAAGTTAAAACCCTATATGGACATCTCACACTTAGCCAGCTCGCAAATGAGCTACAAATATCCAAACTAACTAATTCTATTTATCACTTAAAATCAACATGTAGGGGCACAACATATCAAAATTTCAAATCAAAAGAACCAACACACAGACCATGGTGACTTTCCAAAAATCACCCAGACTTCTGCCCCAAAATCCAACCAAACAACCCTGAGGAAAATCACTCTCCACTGAGATATACTTATCCAAAAATTCTGAAATTTTACAGTTATCTTCACAACACACAAAGAAACATTTTTTATGTTCACACTTTTAGCTAATTCTACATCAGTCATTCCCAGTAATTTTAAACAGGCACTGCATTCTTGCAGCAACACTCAACCAGACCAGTCTTGCTCAAATAGACACAACTCATCACTTATATAGAATTTTGTTAAACTATTTTACAAAATTATAATCAAGAAATAAACTCACAACTTTTATGTTTTACACTTTACCAAATTATGTCTTTAATATCATGAAATTATCATCACAAAATCCTGCAACATCAAAAAAATTAGAAATTCCTGAAATTCTCAACATTCACATTTGAAATTAATAAATTCTCCAAACATACAAAATCAATAAAAACACTATAAAATGGTAGATATTACACTGTGGGTGGCTGCCGCCCTGGCATTCCAAGGGCTTGGCGGGTTTGTTGTTACAGAAGGATGCTTCTACGTGGTTTGACGAACATATAGATGAGAATATCCATAGTGATGACTCGATGACCTGGGCTGAGTTCAAATAGCGGTTTATGGATGAGTTTTTGACCGAAGGGATTCAATCAGGGAACATTGTTAAATTTGAATAGTTGAAATAGGGCAATCTCAGTGTTCCAGAGTATATAAGGGAGTTTAGATGATTGAGCAAATATGCGAGGAGGATAGCCCCGACTGAGGCAGACTTGATTGGCAGATTTAGGAGAGGGTTACATGCTCCATTCTTTAATGCCCTGCTAGCTGTGGAATTTACCTTTCTAGGTAAAGTTATTGATAAAGCTACCCAGATGGAAGCTAAATATAGAGAGGAGAGATCTGAGAAAGACCAGAGAAAGAGGGGTATAGGTGGTGAGTCTTGGAGACCTGGGGAGGGATCTTCACATCAGCAGACAGTTCGATTACCTCCCGGGTCAGGACACTTAATTTCATCTCAGAGGCAGGGGAGACCATAGTATAGAGAGCAGAGAGGAAGATTTACTGCTCCTGTGTACTTACAAGGCTCTAGTAGGCCCCGACAGATGACCTCAGAGCTACCTACTTGTAGACATTATGGGAAGAGGCACATGAGGGAGTGTAAGATGAGATCGGGAGCCTGTCTCCAGTGTAGGCAGTTTGGCCACTTTTACAGAGATGGTCCTATATAGACCCCTCAGCCAGTAGGCAGTATAGGGTCTCAGCCGACAGTTCAAATGGGTAGAGGGGGACCCAGTAGGGGGAGAAATCAGGTGCAAGTCAGACATCTAGCCAGTTAGCTGTCGGCAGAGGTCAGGGGAGAGTTTTTGCTATGACCCCACAGCAGGCCCAGAGTTCACATGACACCGTTGTTGGTATAGTTTCTATATAGCTTAATATTGCATATGTGCTATTTGACTCAGGTGCTATGCATTCTTTTATTTCACCTGTATATGCTGGGAGATTGGGGATTGATAGGAAACCACTACAGATACCATTGGATGTTGCTACACCCATAGGGGGAAATATCATAATGGGTTTTTGATATGAGCATTATGCTGTGACTATAAGTGATCATGTGTTATATGTTGATTTGATTGAATTGCCTATGTTTGAGTTTGATGTCATTCTAGGCATGGATTGGTTGACATCCCATAAAGCTGTAATTGATTATTTTATGAAACGTATAATTTCAGACTTGATGATCGGGAGACTTTTAGCTTCTAGGGGGAAGTAAATAGATGTGTATCGGGTTTAATATCCGTGATTGAGGTAAGTCGATTGATTTGGATGGGATATGAGGCGTATTTGGTTGCAATAGTTGATACTACTAAAGCATCAGTTGTATTGAATGATATTCCTATTGTACAGGGAATTTTCGGATGTGTTTCCAGATGATCTACCAGGGTTACCTCCTGAGAGGGAGATAGAGTTTAAGATTGATGTATACCCGAGTACTGATCCAGTTTCTATTGCACCGTATCGTATGGCTCCACCTGAATTGAAAGAGCTAAAAGTGCAGTTGCAGGAACTCCTTAATAAGGGGTTTATCCACCCTAGTAGTTCACCCTGGGGAGCTCCAGTTTTATTTGTTAAAATAAAAGATGGGTCACTTTGGATGTGTATTGATTATAGGCAGTTGAATAAAGTGACCGTGAAGAAAAATACCCGTTACTGAGGATTGATGATCTCTTTGATCATTTGCTGGGAGCTTGTTGTTTTTCAAAAATTGATTTGAGATCAAGGTATTACCAGTTGCGGATTAAAGAAAAGCATATTCGAAAAACTGCTTTTAGAACCCGATATGACCATTATGAGTTCTTGGTGCTGCCATTTGGGTTAACAAATGCTCCCGCAGCTTTCATGGATTTAATGAATCGGGTATTTCGACCTTATCTTGATCGATTAATTATTGTCTTTATTGATGATATTTTGGTGTACTCTAAGAGCAGAAAAGAGCATGAGGAACACCTCAGAATCACACTGTAGACTTTGAGAAAGAATCAGCTTTTTGCAAAGCTTTCTAAATATGAATTTTGGCTGAATGAGGTAACCTTTTGGGGCATGTTATTGGGAAAGATGGTATTAAAGTTGACCTTTAAAAAGTTAAAGTGGTCGCAAATTGGCCATGCCCTACCACAGTGACAGAAGTATTTAGTTTTCTTGGTTTGGCAGGATATTACTGTCGGTTTGTGAAGGATTTTTAAAAAATTGCTTCTCCCTTAACAAAGCTAACTCGAAAAGATGTGAAGTTCCAGTGGGATGATAGGTTGAGTTTTCAGACTTTGAAGAACTGTCTTACGAGTGCTCCAGTTTTGGCACTACCTATTGAGACTGGTATGTTTTCTATTTATTGTGATGCCTCCGAAATTGGTTTGGGATGTGTATTGATGCATGATGGGAAGGTGATTGCATTTGCATCTCGGCAACTAAAGAAGCACGAGGTGAATTATCCCACACATGACTTGGAGTTAGCGACAGTTATTTTTGATTTGAAGATATGGAGACACTATCTCTATGGGTGAAATGTGAGATATACATTGACCATAAGAGTCTCCAATATCTCTTACGGTAGAAAGAGTTAAACCTGCGACAAAGATGGTGGGTAGAGCTATTGAAGGACTATGATTGTCAAATATTTTATCACCCAGCGAAAGAAAATGTAGTAGCAGATGCTTTGAGCTGTAAGTCGATGGGAAGTTTATCGCATGTATCGGCTAAGGAGAGGCCTTTGGTACAAGACCTTCGAGAGTTATTTTCTATGGGCCTACAGTTTGATTTGGAGACTAGAGGGTAACAGTAAGTACTAGTGGCACAGTTTCAGGTGAAGCCACTTTTTCTTGAGGAGATTAAAAATTCTCAATATGCCGATCCCCAGTTAGTACGGATTAGAGAGTTGATATCAGAGGGGAAAGCCCCAGATTTCAAAGAAGATAATGGGGTATTGAAATGTAAAGGGCGGTTATGTGTACCGGATATGAAGGGACTTCGGGAGTAGATTATGCAAGAGATACATTACTCTCCTTATATAGTGAACCCAGGTACGATAAAAATATACCATGATTTGAAAGCCCAATACTAGTGGCCGAATATGAAGGATGATGTAGCTCGATGTGTATCTACCTGTTTAGCTTATCAACAGGTGAAGTTTGAACATCAAAAGCCCTTTGGTTTATTGCAGGAGATAGAGTTACCAAAATGGAAATGGGAGCAGGTTACAATGGATTTTGTAGTGGGATTACCATGATCTTAGAGGAGTTATGATTCAGTATGGGTAATAGTAGTTTGTTTGACGAAGTTAGCTCACTTTCTTGAAGTAAAGACTACCTATATTGTTGCACAGTATGCTCAGCTGTACATTGACAAAATTGTGTGATTGCATGGTGTTCCGACAGTGATCATTTTCGACAAGGATACTCAGTTCACATCCCGATTATGGCAGAAATTTCAGGAAGCACTGGGTACTCAGTTGCATTTTAGTACAGCTTTTCACCCACAGATGAACGGTTAATTAGAACGTACGATTCAAACATTGGAGGATATGTTATGTCTCTGTATTCTTGACTTTAAAGGTAGTTAGGATCAGTATCTTCCACTAATAGAGTTTGCTTATAACAACAACTACCATTCCACGATTGGCATGGCACCGTATGAGGCGTTGTATGGCCGAAAATGTAGGTAACCTATGTGTTGGGTAGAACCCTGTGAGAAACAATTGGAGGGGCCGAATTTTATTCGGGAGACAATTGAGAAAGTTCCTTTGATCAAGGACAGAATTAGAACAGCTTTCAGCTGATAGAAAAGCTATGCGGATCCAAAGAAGAGAGATATATAATTCTCCGTGGGTGATCATGTGTTTTTGAAAATATCACCTATGAAAGGTGTGATGAGATTTGGAAGGAAAGCGAAGTTGTCCCTTCGGTTTATAGGGCCTTTTGAGATTCTTGATCGAATTGGTTGTGTATCTTATCGATTGACCCTCCCGCCTAATTTGAGCCATGTGCACCCGGTATTCCATATTTCTTTGCTAAGGAAATATGTATCAGACCCTTCGCATATCCTTCAGCCACAGGACATTGAAATTGACGAGGAGTTGTCATATGAGGAGATCCCGGTGGAGATAATAGATCGATAGGTTCGTCAACTTCGTAACAAAGAGATTCCGATGGTAAAAGTTATGTGGCATAACAGGAAAATAGAGGAGTGTACTTGGGAGAGTGAGTCGGAGATGAGGAAAAAGTACCCTCAGCTCTTCAGTGACTCAGGTATTTGATTTTTTTTTTAACCTTGCTAGTTATTAAATTTGAGGACGAATTTATTTGAAGGGGGGTGGAATGTAACACCAAGTCATAACCGAGCCTAGTATAGTTAAACACATTTGGGAAATTTCTGTTAATTTATTTGAAATCATTTTGATGTACTTGCATGTGTATTTGATTGTTAGTTGGTTGTGTGTATAAAATAAAATAATAAAAATAAAATAAATAAATAAATAATATAAAATAGCCAAATTAGGTTACAAAATTGGTAGGACTAAATTGTAAAAAGAAAATAAAATTTAGGGATTTAATTGATATTTTATAAGGACTAAATTTAAATAAAAGTGTAAGATGAATGGCACTTTCACTCATCTTGATTCAATGGAACAAAGTATTGGTGCATAGTAATGTAAGGGATGCATGTGTAGGTTACAAAGTACACTTTATGAGATTACTTGCATGTGATTATGTGGAAAAAGTCCACTAACTCTTAAAATATTCAAACAAAATTATGCAACTTGCTTCTTCTCCCTTAGAAACCATGACCAAATAAAGAAAAGAAGAAAAAATTATTCTTTGCTTCAGCCATTAGAGGGAATTAAGGATTTGGTATTAATTTTTGCAGCTAGAAGGAAGATCTTCATCAAATAACTTCCTTTTCTTCAAGCATAGCTCAAATTTTCAATTGGATGAGAAGTTGGGGGAGTTAGGGTTCGACCACTCCTAGGAAATTTGAAGGTAAGTTAAAATTCTGGTTGTTTAATGATTAATTGATATTTAAATGTTGGGTTTAATGATGTATTTGAAGGATTAAACATCAAATAGGTAGAAAAGCATTATGGCTGAATAAATGGGGGAAAATTTTGGGGGGAAAATGACTTTTGTGCTATATTAGAGCAATTGATTGTATAATTGTTGTTAAATGGATTCAATCGATGTTAATTGAATGTTTAAATTGATGTTGTATTTCAATTTTGAAAGGGACATTTTAACCGAATTGGGGATAGGGTTTAGGTGTGAGAATTTCTTATGTATTGTTGCAATTGAATGTTTAAATCTCTAATTGACATGGTGAATTGATATTTGAACCCTTAAATTAAAGGATAACATGAAAGGGAGGGAAACTCCTTTTTGGCCGAATGCCCTAGGTTGGGGGAAACATGAAATTGTCTTGGTTTTGGTAAAATTGAATGCTTAAATATGTAATTGGTAGCTTGAATTGTTCAATTGAAGGTGTAATTGGAAGAATTATTTATGGATTGGGAAAACCCCTTTAAATCGAACCTAATTAGGGCAAAAATGAGAAATTTGATTAGAATATGTGTAATTGAGCTTGAAATTATTAAATTAATGTGTTTAATTGTTGAATTATAAAGTTGAATTGGAAAAATTAAGCTTAGATGGTATAACACTTTGTATACCGAAAATGCTTTTGAACTAGAGTTAGTGTTTATAAGGTGAATTAAGTGTATAATTTGTTAAGTGTGTGTAATATGTGTAGTTGATAGGTGTTTGATGCAAATAGGAAGTAATTGGTACACTTGAAATGAGTTTGAATTGAGTTTAGGTCTTTATGACCTATGAAGTTTAAAATACTTTGGCATGAAACCTAGACTTGAACGTAAGCCCAAAGTTGCTTTAATATGTTAAAATATATATGAATTAATGTGTTGTATAAAGAAAATGAGGTTTAAATACTTGAAGCCTAAGTTGGAATTTGGCTGAATGGCCTATGTGTGCAAAAAGGGTAAAATTGTTATTTAAAAGGAAATATGACCATTGATTAGGTATATGTGTGTATTTGATGTGTATTGTATGTATATATGTGATGATTTGAAGTATTATGCAGAGTATATATATATATATATATATATATATATATATATATATATATATATATATATATATATACGAGCCTCCCGAGGAAGGGACAAGTCAGGTAGTTGCCGTGACGATTAGGGGGTCTTCGGGCTAGCTAGGAGCTACGTTCCTTGGCTAAGCTTTGGAAGTAAGTTTTTATATACAATTATTGCATTCATACATCATATGGCATAACATATGCATTTGAATTGATTTGACACATAAAAACCCTAATTTTATTTGAAATGTCCAATTGGCACCTAAAATGACCTTTCAAACTGATCTTAACTGTCCTAAACTTCCGACTGATATAATTCGAAACCTAGAAAGTATTTTCACCCAATACCTGGGCCAATCCTTTCCCCTATCTCTAAGCTTCAAATTGATACCAAATAGTCTACCCAAATATTCTAATAATATAGAGAACCAGAAACTACCTAAAAATCCTAAAACAGACCCGTAATCTGACATGCCATTTGCGTTAGCAAAATTGGGCCCCGGCGGGCCCATTTCTTAACTTTGGCCAACATGCCTATATAGTACTTGTGACATGAAAATGAATTGATAGGTGTAAAATTGAGCTATATTTGTGAACCTATACCTATTATATGAGACTTTTACATATGATATCATAACAGGGCTATTACGACGGTGTAGAAGGATTTTTCGTCGACCGTATGCACACTGGTATCTTATTTGACCCTTGCTAGGGAGGGGAGCTATATTCCCTAGTCGTAAGAGCCGATCACTCTTACATAATTACTTATTGTGCCATATATATACTTGTTAACACGATTGTGCATATTTGGCCCTATTTACCTGTTATATCATATGTGATGTGACTCATACTACATATTATTATCGTTCACCATATTTTGAACATTTCATATGTTATACTTATAGTTCATCACTTGTTACCATATATTTTCAGTACTATTTGTTCTATCCTTTGCTATTACTGCTCCTAACCATTTCAGGTTCTGGTTCAGCTTCAATGGTATAAAATTTTCATGCATTTTTGTATATAACTACTTACTGAGTATTTTATACTCACCCCCGCAGGTTTAAATCTTTTCAAGTGACGGTGACATCTGAGTTCCACAGGCTACTCTTTCTTCGCCGTGGACGTTTTGACATATATATGTAAATATTATAAGTTAATCTTTTATCCAAATTCTGTCTAGTAGCTCCATAGTACTGTAATCCAAAGTATGAGTATTTAGGTTGATATGTATGTATTTTTGTATGTGTGTATGGTGATATAGTTGAATAGTTTGGTATTAAAGCAGGTATGATATTGATGATGGTTTATGTTATGAAATTATATGGATGAGTTGAGGATGTGGAGATAAAGTTAAGTTGAGAAATGATATTTGGAAGTGTTTAATTGATAAATGGCAAGTTGGCATGTTAAAAATACAGAGAAAAACTCTGCCCGATTTTCGGCAGAATATTGACATAATTTATATGTATGATGGCTTAACATGAATGAACTATTAGTATAAATAAGGTTTATGAGTATAAGAAATAGACCTAGATGTAATCTAAAGGCATGGAAACTGTGTTGGATATATATATATATATATATATATATATAT